>PVHP010011916.1:0-44333 GCA_004024765.1 Zapus hudsonius
AGGCCCAGGAAGACATGACACTAAGACCCGATCATACTGGTACAGATCCTAAGGAGAACTTCATGTTAATCATGCAAGAAAAGATGGACAAGCATTTTGAAAAAAGTACAAAGTCAGCTAACAATCTTTTCACCAGGTTTAATATAATAGAGGAGAACCAAATGGACTTCAGAAGAGGAAAAATGGAATAAAAACAAACCAGCAAGCTGAAGGTATTAAAAACCAGCTATCCAAATTAAATGAAGACTTGTGCAAATATAAGAATGAGTGTCAGGAAGAAGTAATTAAATCAAACCTTGAAATGAAAACACATCTCAACAGGATAATAGAAGCAACCCAAAAAGAAGTTTCAGAAAGCAAAAACAAAGAAGGCCCAAATCAACAAAATCAGAAATGACAAGGGTGAGGTCACATCACAAACTGAAGAGATTGGAAGAATCATCAGGTCATACTTCCAAAACCTCTACTCCACAAAATTAGACAACCTAGAAATGGATAAATTTCTGGACACCTACCAACTACCAAAGCTCAGCGCAGAGCAGATAAAGATGCTACATGATCCTATCACAATCACAGAAATTGAATCTGTAATCAAGAACCTCCCCAAATCAAAAAGCCTGCATCCAGATGGTTTCTCAGCTGAATTCTACCAAACCTTCATCATAAAACTGAAACCTCTTATGAAGCTTGTTAGGGGCATAGAAATAGAGGCTCCTAAACTCCTTCTACGAAGCTAGCATTGCCCTAATTCCCAAACCAGGGAAAAATGCAACAAGAAAACTACAGACCCATATCCCTGATGAACTTGAATAAAAATATTCTAAACAAAGTCCTAGCAAACCGAATACAAAGCCACATGAAGAGTATAATTCACCATGACCAAGTCGGCTTCATCCCAGGGATGCAGGGATGGTTCAACATATGAAGGTAGATAAATATAATTCACCACATTAATAGACTCAATCACAATAACCATATGGTCATCTCAATAGATGCTGAGAAGGCCTTTGACAAAATTCAAAACCCCTTCATGTTTAAAACCCTGGAATGAATAGGCATAGACAGCCTATACCTAAATAAGATATAGACAATATACAGATCTCCTAAAGCACAAATCATTCTCTATGGGGAACGACTCAAGGAGTTCCCACTCAATTCAGGAACAAGACAAGGGTGCCCACTCTCACCACTGCTCTTTAACATAGTGCTTGAAGTTCTAGCCTAAGCAATAAGACAGGAGAAAAGCATAAAAGGGATACAAATCAGAAAGGAAGAAATTAAACTATCCCTCTTTGCAGATGACATGATCCTATATATATCAGACCCAAAGAATAGTATCAGTAAACTCCTGAAAGTCATCAATGCCTTCAGCAGAGTGGCAGGATACAAAATTAACACACAAAAATCAGTAGCCTTTCTATATACAGAGACAAACATTGAGAAAAAGACATTAGAGAAACTGTCCCGTTTTCCATAACCCCAAAGAAAATCAAATACCTTGTAATATCACTAAAGAAGGTAGTGAAAGACTTATATGAGAAAAATACTAAAACAAGAAGGAAATAGAGGAGGATGTGATAGCATTGAAAGACATTCCATGCTCATGGAGAGGGAGAATGAATATAGTAAAAATTACAATCCTGCCAAAAGCGATCTACAGATTCAACAAAATGCCAATGAAAATCTCAACCTCCTTCTTCACAGACATGCAAAAAATAATCTCAAAATTTATTTGGAAGGGCAAAATACCTCAAATAGCTAAAACTATTCTAAACAACAACAACAACAAAAAAAAAACTTAAGCAGGAGGTATCACCATACCTGACTTTAAAACATACTACAAAGCCATAGTAACTAAAACAACATGGTACTGGCAAAAAAACAGACAGACAGACCTGTGAAATAGAATTGAAGACTCAGCCTTTAACTGCAATAACTGCAGCTACTTTTTTTTTGACAAGGGTGTCAACAAGGTATGCTTGGCAAAAGAGAGCATCTTCAACAAATGATGCTGGACAAATTGGATAAACACATGAAAAAAAAAT
The DNA here is from genome assembly GCA_004024765.1 of Zapus hudsonius. NCBI lineage: Eukaryota > Metazoa > Chordata > Mammalia > Rodentia > Dipodidae > Zapus > Zapus hudsonius. The sequence continues at coordinate 2,046 of PVHP010011916.1, forward strand.
GAAAATAGATCCACTCCTTTCACCATGCACTAAAATCAATTCCAAATGAATCAGAGACCTCAATATTAACCATGTAACCATAAACACCCTGGAAGAAAAAATAGGAGGAAACCTACATGAGATAGGGAATAACTTCCTGAGCAAATCCCCAGTAGCCCAGGAAGTGAGACATTCACTTAACCAATGGGACCTGATCAGGCTCAAAAACCTCTGTACAGACAAAAACACCATACTCAGAGCCAATAGACCCCCATCAAACTGGGAGATGATTTTTGCTAGCTGCAACTCAGAGGCCTAATTTCCAGAACCTATATAGAACTCAAAAAAATTTATAACAAAAACTCAAACTGCCCCCTCACAAAATGGGGCACTGACCTCAACCATGAATTCACAGAGGAGGAAACACAAATGGCCTTTACTCACATGAGAAAGTTCTCAACATCCTTAAGTGTCAGGGAAATGCAAATAAAAACCACAATGAGATTTGACCTTACTCCAGTCAGAATGGCAATCATAAAGAAAACCAACACCAATAACTACTGCCGAGGATGCGGGGGAAAAAGGAACCCTCATTCTCTGCTGGTGGCATTGTAAGCTTGTTCAACCACTTTGGAAAGCAGTGTGGAGACTCATCAACAGAATGGACATGGAGCTACCAATGGACCCAGCCTTCCCACTACCAGGCATTTACCTGCAAGATATCACATCTCAGGATAGAGACATTTGTGCAACTATGTTTACAAAAGCTCAATTCATAATAGCCAAGAATTGGAATCAAACAAACTGCCCTTCCAAGGAGGAATGTATTACAAAACTATGGTATATTTACTTGACGGAATTCTATTCAGCTGAAAGGAAAAAAATGACATATCAAAATTTAGAGAAAAATGGTCTGACTTGGAGCAGATCCTTCTAAGAGATCTCTAAAAGAACAGAGAGTCAAACACCACATATTCTACCTCATATGCAGTCCTTAACCAGGCTAACTTTAAACTCTAGGTAGACCAGTAGAAAGAAGTGAGAGGTTATGACTGAGGGGAAGGGGATGGGGGTGACGGGAATGAATTAAGCATGAAGGCAAACCAAAATGGGTTCAAAATAATAAAATCCTTAGGAGCATACTGTAACCTACTGAGCAAGTAGTGGACGGTCTGGCCAGAGGGGCCATAAATAAAAGGGGAGAGAGTCTAAGCCATTGAAAAATTGATCAGTCTGGCAATTCCTGGTCCCAGTCATGGGCTCATTCCCTCACTGAGCTGTTACCAATTTGACCCATGAGGTTCCAAAAGCAAGACAGGATTCTGTCAAAGCTCTTGAATGCCCACCCCAGGCTTGAGGCAAGATCCTGTTGCTGAAGAAACCACAGAACCATCTATCAGCATCAAGAGACCCTGCGAGGTCAAGAATGGTATCCAGCCCCCAGATGGTAGTTAGTGCAGTGCTGGAAGGCACTGCATAAGCTGCCAGGGGGGAAGCTGGTCAATGACAGACAGCTGGAGTAAACAGAGACCACTGGCATGAAACACAGTCTGGTGCCATGAGTAGGCTGACCACACTTCCTACTTTGAGAGAACAGCGAACCAAGAAAGAGCACATGTGAAATGGAGGAGCCAAAGCCTGGGGCAGGCAATCAACAGCTTTTAAATTCAGCCAAATATTCCACTTAGTGAGGGGGAGCCCTTAACTGGAATTGTGGACTTAGGGTGATATGCACTGGGAGCCGGACTCTTGGGCCCCCAATGAGAGATGTACTATGCAAGCAATTGAAGGAGAGGCTACTCACAATAGAATCTAGCCAATTCAGAAATGTGTATCTCAGTTAACCTATACTGATCTCACTCTCCGATGGAGATTCTGTTTATATCTTTCAGAATGCTGCGAAAGATCTGTGGCTCATCCAAGCCTACCAACAAACCACAGGTCGATAGCTGACATCCTGGCAAGAGATGATCCACCCCAGATATACCGTGGAGGATCCATATGGAAGGAACCTCACAGAGAATGATGGGATGAACTAGTGACCCACAGCCACAGCCAATCAGTCAACACAGGACAAGCCAGTGAGACAGACACCAATGATTTTCGACACAACCTAAAACATAAGTATAGAGACCCCCTAAGTCCTCAACAATAAACCAGCCTTAATACTTACCACGACTCAGGGAACTTAGAGGAAGAGGGGGTGGAAAGATTGTGAGAGCCTTGGTGGGGGAGAATATCCAGAGACATTGCCTCCCTCATTAACAACATACTAAGACCAGTGGAACCGGGCTGACTCCTAGGCTATCCATGGTTCTCTCCCCCAAAGACTGATCCAGACTGCCCACGGAGGAGGATATCCAGCTGATTGGGGATGGGGAATAGGGGCATTGGGGAACTGGGGATAACAACTCATTGTCTGAGCTTTAAATAATTTAACTCACTATGGACAATTAAAAAAAAGAATAAAAAATGAATTAGTTCTATTGGTCAGACCTTTTTGGCTAATGGAATTCACACACACAATTTTTGGTGTGTGCGTGCGTGCGTGTGTGTGTGTGTGTGTGTGTGTATGTGTGTGTGTGCAAGAAGTGTTTGTATATGTCTGAATGCTTGTGTGCTTGTACCTCATCAAATGAACAGAGATCAGAGGACAACTTTAAGTTCTGATTCTAGTCTCCCACCTCATTTGGTTCACTCTTTAAATGTTTACCACTAAATCTAACAGGTTAGCTGCAATTGCTGTCTGCTCCACATTGCTTAGATGAATATCCAACCTGACAGTTTACAGGAGGAATGGGTTTATTTCAATCTTATAGATTGTGAGGTAGTTCCATCTATGGAAGAAGAAACTGGATCCTGTTCATAGATCCAAGCAGAGACAAAACATCAGCCAGCAAACACCAAAAGTAAGTAAGCATGATGTGCTAGAGCTCAAACTGCTCTCTCCACACTTTTGAGCTGGATTGAGGTCCACCAAGTGGCATGCTCCCCGAGGTAGAAGTCAACTGTTAGTGGCTAAAACTGCAAACTCAATTTTAATAAAAAAGACTTAAGTCTATGGTTTATACATAAACTACCACAGTATCCTTTCAGCTTCCAGCAGATTCTACTGCCTTTGCCTCCCTTCTCACAACAGGTATTCTGGGATTACAGACAGCTCCTACAACATTTGGCTTTTTATGTTGGTGCTGGGATTCCAAACTCAGATCCCTATGCTTTATCCCACGAGTCATCTCCTCAGCCACTTTTATTGGCTTCTAGAAAAAAAATCCCTCTTTTGTTCATTTTTTAAAAATCTACAAAGATATCTATATATAATTGTCATCTAGTAAAAATGGAACAAAGTAGGAGTGCAAAATATATGAATCATTTCTATAGAGAATGTGGGAAATTCCCATCATTATTTGTTTTCTAGGTTTGCAATTGAAAAAAAATGTTATTTTATTAGTTACATAAATGAAGCTAAATGTTCACATACGATTGCATTAGGATAAGTGTTACGCATTTTTAGAGTTAATTTCTTATGCAAATATATATTATTTATTGGCTCACAACCTTTTAGCTCAAAATAACGTGCCTAATCATAATAAAATAATCAAAATTAAATAATTGAGTATTATATTAAGATACTGTTCTAAGCAGTTGGCACACATTTTTAAACATGTGATTTGTAATGCAATGGTATGAAAAATTTATCAGTAAGATAAAACTGAAGTATAGAAAATTAAACAGTGGCCATAAATTCATATAGTAAGCTAATCTGGTGTCCACCATGTGCTGTCTCCAGTATCCTAATCCTTTGCTCTCCTTCTTCAAAAATCCCTTCTACATAAAATTATATATTTACTCAATTTCACCATTAATCTACCAGTGTGTTTCTGTCCCTGTGATTGTTTCTTTGACATTTGACTTTCATATTTAGTTAGTTACTTATTTGCAGCACTGGATATTAGACTTAGTGCTTCATGTATAATAGGCAAACACTGTAAGACTGAGGTGCCCTCAGCCTTAGCTCACATCCAATGACCAAGGTTTTATTTTCTCTGATTTCTCCCACTTGGTTCTAGCAATTAAAATGGGTGGGACCTTCCCTCTGTCATCACCTAATATTTAGCTAACATTGCTCCTAGATCCCTCCCCACATATCTCTCTTTAATTTGACATGTGTCTTAGTCAGCCACACGCTGATGGGCTGAATCTCCAAACCAGGCAGTTTTTGGAGGAAAGTATTTATTGAAGAATCAGATCGAGGGGATGTTCCATAATGTTGAAAGAGGTTGGCCCCTTTTTACAGGTCCAAGCAGAGAGAGAAACCCGTCACCACCACCACACACCTACTAGCAAACAGTAAGCTCTTCAGAGTCCAGGCTGGTCTATGTATGTATGTATGTATATATATATATATATATATATATATATATATATATATATATATATATATATATATATATATATATATATATATATATATATATATATATATGTGTGTGTGTGTGTGTGTGTGTGTGTGTGTGTGTGTGTGTGTGTGTGTTTGGAATTCCAGATCCACCTCAGACACACCTTAGGGCTGGAACCTAGGAGGCCAGGCCAAGGTGACACCTCCTTCAGCCAGGAGCCTGGAGACATATCACAAGCGTTAATAAACTCTTGAATCTATTAAGGGGTACCCATTCAAACTATCACACCTTGTAATTGTAGTAACACCTTTTTTATGCTCTTTAATCATCTCATGGTGTTTACAAGTAGAGCAGGCTTTCTTTTTTGGTCATTTGTTTCTTATGAAAATATCTCCTCACCATCTTTGACATTTTAATTTTGAATGAATATATTAATAAATGAATAGATAAGTGGTTTGAAAGGAAAGATCAAAAGCATTGAAGTACTCAATCTTGAAGAAGTAATTGAGGTGTTTATTTTTAGATAGCCAATTATCAGTTTTATTTAAGTGACTATTTTATACCTAAATTAGAAGTGACAGTTAAGAACTCAGTCATTCATGACACAAAATATCTATTTTTATATTCTCAGTTACCAAACCAAAAACTTGTATAAGTAAGATATAGTGAATTCGTCCTCCAAATACTTAAGAAATTTTTATGAAAAAATATGCTGTTCAAGTTAGATTTAATATCCAGACTTGATATCCTCAATATGTTGTGATGTACTTAATCATAAAAGTTATCTATATTTCTATACCCTTGCAAAAATTCATGGTGCATGTCCATAAAATGTAGCTAATATTTTTGTTCTAAATAGGAAAATTTAATGCATATGCCATCAATAGCAAATGAATGATTAGAGAACTTCTAAAAATAACCCAGTAATATAAATTTGCTGAAACTTTTGCCTTTAGAAAAAGCTTTTTTTGGTACTTTGGAAAGTTTAATTTCACTAAAGCATTTTGGCTCTTCCTTTTCTTCTTTTGACTCATGTATTTTTTTAATAAAAAAAAAAAACAGCATCTGTGCCAAGAAAAAAACACTAGCAGATAAGTAAATGTATCAGTAGTGAATATTGAAAATGCACCCCAAAACAAGTGAAACACATTTTAATAATATGTATGTAATCAAACATATCCATAATCTTATTCCAATATATAGTAAGTATAAATATTGTTACATTTACCAAACTTTTGTCTTGCTTCATATGAACAGGGATACATTAACCTGACTTTTTTAAAATTTGTTTTTGACTTACTGGCATGTTGAAGATACCATTATTTGAAATAACTTGTGTAAGTAGAAGTCATCAACAATGACATTCCACCAACATTGAGATAGTTAGCTCAGTTAGTGCTGGAATGTGCTACATGAGCTGCTGGGGAAAATAAGCAAACAATGTTGGAAGAAAACAAGGGGCACTGCTATCCAACAGCGACCAGCATGACAAGATGTTCACTCCTATACATGGTGGTACTTAACCTAGGCGGGTAATATTAAACATGTTTTACAAGGAAAAAAAAGTGTACACCTGAGATTAGTTACAAAGAAACTTAGTTGACTTTTATGATATCTAAAATTAGTAACCAGGAGAGCAGATTGCCTAAAGAACATGAAAACACTTTAAAAAGAGAATTGGCAGATTGAATGCTGGTATGTTTTGTTTCAATTTCCTCAGAAGGAGAACTTCAATTCAGAACTTGGTTATTTATGTTACAGCTCATACTAGGATGCAGGAGAGCAAACCAGAGTGAAAGCAGAGAAAGGAAAACTATGCTGTGTTATGGAATTGTCATTGCAGGCAACAGGGATTCAATGTGCTTGTGCACCCAGCCTAAGGGATCAGGCAGGGAGTGCCTTAAGTTAGAATCTCCAAAGAGAAGAAAGCCTGGAAAAGTTAATAAAGATCCTTCAGTTGAGTGATGTTCCTTAAAGTGTTACAGGCTGTGCCTATGCATGAGCCAAGTACACTTCCCTAGCTCAGAAGAAATTTTGAGGTAAAATGCACTGTGAGCTTTTGCTTTACTCATGTGTTCTTGCCATTAATTCAGAAGAACATCTCTGTGTTGGAGTTAAGTTTAACCCCCGACAATATCAGCATGGCTCATCCAAACAATGTAATTGTCAATAAATGCATGAATTAATGCATGCTTAATATCTAATACCACTGTTTTCATTGGTTCTATTACTCAACATTACAAATGTTAACTAATTCTAGCTATATGACATCCTCAATGATCACTTCATACTTATGCAAATGGTCAAATATATTTGAGTCAGTTTCTTAGAACTTATCACAAAGCTCTCAGAAATTGATGATATGCATATTTTTCTATCTTAAGTGTTCAGATGCTCTGGAAGTTATTCAAAATAGCATTTTAGAACATATCAGTGATGAAAACTAGCTGACAATATCTTCCATTTTAATTATTTAGTATTTTATGGGGCATTTGTAAAATATATAAGTATAACAAAGCTTTATATGCTGTGGCAATACTGAATTGTCATGAAGGGCTATGAAAAAGTATTATGCGAAAGAAATATAATGAAAGCCACAGCCATTTTAAACTACCTAGTGACCACATAAATATGTACTAAGAAACAAGTGAAATAAATTTTAATAATATTTATGTAACCCAACATAGCTACAATCTTATTTCAACACATAGTTAATAAATGAATATTGTGATATTTAACATTTTTGTCTCATTTTGTTTTTTTGCACTAAGTCCTGCCATCTCTAAATCCCTTACTTTCACTTCCTAAAGTGATCTGCAGACCCCACTGTGAGAAATATTGTCCAATCACTACTCCATTCAAAATAGCAAAATTGATGTTGGTTTTTGAAATGGCAACATAAGTATAAACCAATCTCATAGTAATGGAGAGATTTTAAAACCTTTCTTTCAAGTGTTTGGTTCCTGACCGATCAAACACTCAATTATGGCAGAGAGGTAAAATCAAACACAATTAATTAATTAATTAAAATTAATAAATTAAGTTTGAACTAATGGACCTCTACAGAGCCCATAAAATAGTACTATGTAATTCTTATTGTTTACAAACATTCTTGGAACACTTATAAGGATCTGACAGTGAGATTAAGATAAAATCAGCATAAGAGATAGCTAGTCACAATATATTTATTTAGATTTGAGAAATTTTTTAATACTTCCACATTACACTTAGTATTTCAAAGCAATAATATATATTTTACTCTTAACATTTTTAAAGTTTTTTTTAAATATAATATTTATTCATTTTCAAGGAGAGAGAGAGAGAGAGAGAGAGAGAGAGAGAGAGAGAGAGAGAGAATACACCAAGGCCACCACCTTGTGGGTCTGCCTTATGTGGGTCCTGGGGAACCGAACCCAGGGCCTTAGGCACTGGAGGCAAGCACTCTATCCACTGAGCCATCTCTCCAGCCCACTCTTAACATTTGTAACATGACTTGAACCAGATATTTATGCCTGAATTTTTACCTTGTTTTTTGAACTACTACTCAGTAAACTGACTTATCTTTACCTTTTGTTGAATTTTAGTATGTCTTTTATTTTGATTTGCTTAATTCACATTTATATAACATACATATAAATGATAGATTACCTCTTTCAATTGTTAAGATTTTAATTAATGTTTGATGAGTATGTTCTTAATATTAGTGTTGTCAATTGGCAATTTAAATAGATAGTGCTTTATGCTCTATTTAATAAAATTATTTTTATTATTGACAATTTAAAAAATATTTTATTTATTTGCAAGCAGAGAGGTATGGATAGAGATAGAGAGGGAGTACATATGGGCATTCCAGGGCCTCTAACCAATGCAAACGAATTCCAGATGCATCTGGCTTACTAGGAGCCTGGGGAATTGAAGCCAGGTCCTTAGGCACTAGAGGCAAGTGCTTTAATCACTTAGCTATATTTCCATCCCCTTTTGACAATATTGATAGTTTTATATAATATATATTGACCATAATATGCTCCCTTTACCTGCTCTTGACTTTCCCCGTCCTGAATCCTTCTTTCTAAATAGTTTCTCTTCTACTTTAATGTCTCTTTATTTTCTTCTGTGTAGGTAAACTTACTAATTTCGATTTGTGTTCCCTGCATAAGCATGGAAAGGGTTTTGATCAGGACAGTCCGGGAGGTCCCCACAACAATGCCAAAGCACTTGGTTATTCTCCAGAGCTGAATGGATAGACTCTATCTCCAAAGACACCACAAGCTGCAGTCAAAGGTCATCAAAATATCACCATGGAGGCTAGCCTTCATAGTTCTGGGAAGTGCCATGTGAGCTGCTGGGAGATAATGTTCACCATTATCTCCAAGGGGATCCTGCAAACTACAAAATCAACCAACCAAGCAAAATGTACACACCTGCTATAGTGACACACAGCCTATATAAGTAATCAATAATTCTTCAATTGGATATGAGACCTGCTCCATGAGAGGGAATTTATACCGGGCATCAAGAATCAAATTAGAATCATATTGATAGGAAGATTATAGACTCTAGAGAGAAAATCCCATCATTATTTGGCTAAGAAGAGAAAAAAAGTCTTTGTAAGTACTATATTTACCCCCCTTTGATCCATGTTACTCTCAATCTTGTTTGGAAAATCTGCTTTTTACAGATGACAGTGAATACTAGAGAGAACCAAGATTCATCAATAGGACAAAAGAAAGCCTACACATGGGCTCATTAAAAAAAAAAAAAACAACCTATGAACTTGCTCTTCCTCATGTATCCACTCCCCACTAAAAAGCCAAAACTGAGTCTCAAAGTGGGCTTCTGAAGCTCGTTCATTCCTGTCTGGGGAAGAGCTCTAACTTGCTCCTTTCTCTTATGTGCAAGGCTTAAGCTCTCCTTCTCTTTTTCTTCCTAGAGCTTTAAGCTATAAAATCTTTCTGAATCTTATCCTCTGGACCATAGATTTCATTCTTCAAATTTATAGGACAATGATCCGGGTACACTTGATTGCATTGGTGCACTGTCATACAAGGAAACCCAAAATTTCTTTATCAATAGTAGATACTTATAAAATAGTAAATAACTTTTTAAAAATTATATATATGAACATATATATATATATATATTTATATATGTAAATGAATACAGCAAATATTTATAAAATAATGAAAAAGTCCAATGACAAACTTCACAATGATAAAAGACTAAATATACAAGGGTATAGAGGGACAATTTTGCCAAACAAGATTCAATTCAACCAGGAACAAATCTATTACGCAGAAACAAAGACAGGATCCAGCATGAGATTGGGAATTAGACAGGGAGTGTTGAGAGGGAGGCTAACCCAATGGAACTGATTCAGTCTCCTAGGTAAACATTTGTACAGACTGTAGATTTCAACTCATCATCCGTCCTTTCATTCTGTCCTTGTCCTGAGCTTTTAGCCCCAGTAAAAACCAACCAAGCAAGCAATCATATAATAAGAACAAGCCAACAAATCCACCACAAAACAGAAATTGATTGAGATAACTACTTGGAGATGATTTAAGTTTCTAGTGCTCCAGAGCAAAGTCATGTCCACTTACAGCCTCTCCACTTGCCTGATTTTCTAAGTCTATTAACAGTCAAGTCATGTCAACTGGGGCAGCTTTACCTGATAACATTGCCCTTTGTGGGAGAGACGGTGCTGAAAATGAACATACACAAGCAGGAGTTTGGAAAATCTACATGGAGAAAACTACAAGGCATACTCAGAAAGAAAATAAGCATATAACAATCAGAGGCCAAATTAAAAGCTGAACTATAAGAAAAATGTGGAAAAACATTCAAACAGACTCTGCAGAATAGGAATATCTGCTAAGAATAAGCAAAGGGATAATATGAAATAAAACCGTGAAAACCATCACGGTAATTGCATCACTGGCTGCAGAGAGGGCTTGATGGTAAAAGGCACTTGCTTGAAAAGCCTTGTTCAGTTCTCCAGCACCACAAAAAGCCAGATGTACAAAGTGACACATGCATCTAGAGTTTGCTTGCAGTGCATAAGTAAATAAAATTATTTAAAAGAAAACAACGAATTCCTTTGCAATGGTTTGGATGTGGGTTCCCGAAAGGAATGCATGTTACAGGCTTAGCGCTAGTACATTTCTTTCACAAATGGGAGATATTACAAATGTCTTAGGCAATGTGAAGCATGGTCTTGGAGGACATAGCATGACCTCTGTCTCTCAGTCTCTGATTCTAGTCTCACAATGTAAGTAGTCTGTTTTGTCAAATATTCTTATTATGACGTTCTACTCTTACTGGAGGGCCAAACATTTGGAGCCACATGATCTTGGCTTGAAAAATCAGATTCATGAATCAAAATAAAGCTGTGCTCTTTATGATGTAATGTTCTCCCTTCATTATAGTGGAAAAAGCCAACTGAGACAATTACTAAGTAATTCTTCATTTCTTAACAGGAATTATGTTATTCACACAGCACAACAGTTTGGGGCACAGAAGACTTGGTGTCCCTTTGACCTGATCTTTTTCTTTGATGTTTCCCATATGATTTATAGCAATGTCTCAGGATGTTCTCCTCCACCACGGCTCTCACAATCTTTCCGCCCCCTCTTCCACTCAGTTCCCTGAGTCATGGTGGGTGAGTATTAAGGCTGCTTTATTGTTGAGGTCTTAGTGGTCTCTGTACATCTGCTTTAGCTTGGTGTCTGTCTGTCTGGTTTATCCTGGGTTGACTAACTGGCTGTGATTCTAGGTCTCTTGCTTATCCCACCACTCTCTGTGGGATTCCATGTGGATCCTCCACAGTAGGTCTCGGATGGCTCATCTCTTGCCAGGATGTCAGCTATCAGCCTGCGGTTCCTTGGTAGGGTTGGAGGAGCCACAGCACTCTTGCTGCCTTCTGAAAAATACAAACAGAATCTCCATCAGAGAGTGAGATCAGTATAGGTTAACTTAGATATACATTTCTGAATTGGCTAGACTCTATTGTTATTAGCCTATTTGTAAATCAGTTATAAAGTGAATTTCTCTTTGGGGGCCCAAGATACTGACTGGTTCCCAGTGCATTTTGCCCTGAGTCCCCAATTCTGGTTAAGGGTTCCCCATCACTGAGTGGATTACTTGGCCTAATTAAAAGTTGTTGATTACCTCCCCCACCCAGGCTTTGGCACCTCCATTGCACAAGTGTTCATGTCTTGGTTCCCTGTTCTCTCCCAGTAGGCAGTGTGTTCAGCCTACTCATGGTGGCAAACTGTGTTTCATACCGGGTCTTTGTTTACTCCAGCTGTCGTTGACCAGCTTCCCCTGGCAGTTTATGCAATGCCTTCCAGCTCTGCACTAACTACCATCTGGGGGATGATTACCATTCAGGACCTTGCAGGGTCTCTGGATGCTGATAGATGGCTGTCTGTGGTTTTTCCAGCAACAGGATCCTACCTCAGGCCTTGTTTTTTCTTTAATCATCAATGTTGCTATGTTAGGTTTAAACACAGTCACCTTTTACAGGTTGCGTACATCTCTGTTTTCATGTGTTTTGTGTCTCTGGATGTGTTTTCAGAGGAAGATACCCAGCTGATTAGGGACAGGGAAGAGGGAAATAAGGGAATAGAAGACACCAACATATTATTTGCTCATTCAGTGTATCTAAATATGGATAATAAAGATATAATTTATAAAAATAAATAAATAATATGAATTGGATTCACTGAAGAAATACTGAGTGATGTCTAGCAAAATAATTCAGTATAAATTTCCTTTTTTTTCTTATGTAGCAAATTTCATAGGTCTATAATAGAATGATGAAGTATGATTCATTATTAAATAATGACTGGATGAATGATGTTATGAAATATTTAGACAATACTTTTGATTTGCCCTTTATATTGCTCATACTCCCTCGTTGTCCCCTGTTCACATTTGTCTTCATGTTACAAGAAAATAAATGGTGACACCACTTACCATAGGCTTTGTTTTCTAGAATATGTTCTCCTGTCTTATTTAATTGTTAATATACACTTTTGATAAGACACTGATAAACTGTAGCATATTAGTTTCTAAGATGTCAAGGAGAATCTTGAAATGTCTTGGAAATAATTGCTTTATAATGAGATATAGACAAGATGAGCAAGTGAACTGATTTTACCAGTTGAATAGCAATGTGCTAGGAAAGAAGACATGTATTATGGAAATTCAAATAAACTCTATTTAAGTGAAAAAAGAGCAGTATAGTCAAGAGATTTTTTTTTCTATTTGGTATTGTGTCAGACTTAAACAGGTCCCTGGGAACTCTGATAGTCAAATTATCTGTACTGAGTGAAAGGTTATACAAACAGAAAGGATAACATTGTGAAAAGTACCAACAATACAGATAAATGCTAGATTTGCATCATAAAGCATGCACACCTTGTTGAGTTTTGAAAAGCAGAGAAGAAATGCATTTACATAAAAAAAATGAAAGACCCTCTGTCATTATGAGAAAAGTGATGTGGAAAATTAGAATAATCATTTAGAAAATTCGGGCCAAAAATGCTAATGAGGAAAAAGATTTCTTTACAACTTCATTTGTCTAGGTCAGCTGTCTACACTTATTAAATTAACTGGGAAATTATTCAAGTCTCTATTCTTCCAAGCTTGAATAGACTTTAGTATTGATTCCCAGTTTGTGGGCTGAAGCAAAAGAGCCTTGATGCATTATTGACATTTCCATATTGGTTACAGATAATATACCATTTAGTCTGAGTCCATTTAATTACAGATAAAGAAATTGATGCAATGTATTTAAATGCTTACACTACTCTTATGGTAAGTGTCAATATCAATTAAAATCTAGACTCAAATTATTGTTCTATGAACATAGCAAGCTAAGGCGTCAGTTATGTACCTGCAAACACAAGATATTCACCACGCCTCAAAAAGCAAACAGTGAAGCCAATCTTGAGTATTGGGTCTTATGTCTATTCTTTGTGTTTTGTAAATACTCAAAAATAATTTAAAAAAAAACACTGTTACAAGTGACTCTATCATTCACATAATTAAAAAAGTTTCAATTCAAAGATGTTTCTATTCAATCCAAATATAGAAACTTTTTTCCTTTGAAAATGGTCATTTGATAGTAAGTAGAATATAATATACAATTTCTCCTGATATGTATAATGTAAGAACAAAGTAGAAAGCTATAATGGCATTTGCATTGAACCATTTAATATGCAGAAGTTATAAACAATTCTATCATAAATATCTTTTAGATTCTCTCTCTCTCTCTCTCTCTCTCTCTCTCTCTCTCTCTCTCTCTGTTGCTAAGAATTGATCCCAAAGGTTTATTTACAGCTGAGCTACAGACCCCTCCCATGATTCTATTTGGCATCCATTTTATGATAAATAATCGTGTACTGAAACTGGTAGACACATCTTAAACAAAAATTCACAAAGACCTTTGACTTGGAAAATTCAGCAAGGATTCCCTCTAAACTTGTTGAGACAAGACAGTAAATATTTCCCAAGAAGAGATAACTTGGCAAGTATTGCAAAACAAATGCATGGTTGGAAAGTTTACCTCTAAAGAGATTTCTAAAGTATGTTCTACACACTTGTTACTATAAGATTCACAAGCTGGAAAAATTTTTATGGAGATAAGAGAGGCCATAGAATATGATTTTACAACTTTAAAATATTACCCATTTGACCAGATAATTTTTTGTTGTAAGAAAGCATTCTTTCATAGTAGGAAAGTAGTAATGACATCATTTCTCCCCAGTTGATGAGAGAAGGATTTTTTTCCCAAGTATGACAAATGAAAGTGTCTCTGAGCATTGACAGATTTTGCACAGGAGACAAAATTTTCCTGATTGATCATCACTAACACATGGGGTATTCTGTCATTGGCATTGGTACCATTGCTGCTGACAACTACCTTGCCTCTTTCTAATCAGGCACAAGCCCCTGTTCTCTAAAGGGGTTGCAAATTTGAGCTTAGTTTTAGCTATGGCATGGATCTAATGACCCGAGATTGCAAATGTTGCTGACAGTGACTTTACAATGAAGAATATAACTTGAAAACCCTATAAGCCTAACATAGCTAATTACCCATTTAATTATCTTCAACCCTCAAGAGACCTTCCGAAAAATACCATGAAGCCCATCCACGACATTTGGGGCTTCCAGCCATTCTTTGTGCAAATAGCTCTCCTGCTTGTCTAATGGGAAATGTTACAGTCATCAGAACTCTACAAGTAGAGTGCCCTCCTGCCCAGCTTGAATTTTCCCAGCATGACCCAAAACCTGAGCTCCAAACTCCTTGAAAAGAAATTACTGGAGACCTGCGCAAAGCGAAAAAATGAGTCATTAGCAATGCCTGGCACGCTTAAGCTCCTGCCACCCTTTGCTAAGGCTCTTGCTTTTTCTGATAACAAAAGTTTGTGAAAACCCTAACTGTTTAAGTGCTGCAGTTATAAGGTACCTAAATGCCATCATGTTTCCCCTCAATCAACAAAATAAATGCTTCTGCTGGATAATATCAGGTAGTGAAGCGAGAGCTTTTTAAAAAAGATTCTATTTTTTATGGTTTCTTTCATGTTAGAATTTTGGCTTAAAGTGCTTCTTGGTACAAAACCACCTTTGTGGTTTAAATTGTTACATAATGTTTACTTGAGAGGCAGTGTCTCATTCTAGTCCAGGCTGACCTGAAATTTCTAGTCCAGGCTAGCCTCAACTCATTGCATTCTCCTATCTCAGCTTCCATAGTACTGGGATTAAAAGCATGGCCAGTTGGAGGTGTAAGAGTCATGGGGGGGAAAATAATTAATGCATAAGAGGAAATGTCACCATGGATTCAATGGCTTCATCTAAGAACCTATGATACTGAGCACATTGTTGTGTTAATATATGTATTTTTAAGCCAATAAAAACATTAAAAAAAGCATGGCCACAATGCCAAGCTTTTAAATGATAGTGATAAAACCATTTTGTCTACCGATTACTTAAATCAGAATTTATTTTAAAGTGTGTGTTTGAGAGAGAGCAGGGAGGGGGGTTAATCTCAAGCCAGGATTTATAACCTTAGGACTGGTGGCTTTTGGCCAGTTCTTGTTGGGGTGGGGCAACTACCCAGCATATGGTAGGATGCCTAGCATTGTTACATTGTATCTACCAGGTATCAAGAACCATCACCATCCTTCATTCCTAATTTTCCCTATCATCAGTGTCAGAGACAATTTGGTATATTTGCTATAAATGATGGGTTTACATTTGCAATTATCATTAATAGAAGTCCACTGTTTATGAGATTTCCATTATCATATTGTACATTCTGTAAGTTTTGACAAACCTAAAAAGATATGTATTCATTTTACATGATAGTTCCGAAGCTTGCCCTGAAAAATCACCAATGATCTTTATTATTTTCTTTCTCTTTGTATCCTTCATAGTCACTCATAGGCACTTCATAGGCACTTTTACTGCCTCCACGGTTGTACTGAATATCGTATATTTTGAATCACACTGTTTGTAGACTTTTCAAATTGTTTTTGAAATGTGTTCTTGAAATCTCCCCCACCTCCAATTTCTTTTTATGCTTGTCTTGCAGTGACATTTCTTTGTATGAATGCATCAGAGTTTACTTGTCTATTCACCTATTGAAAGTCATATTGGTTTCTAACCCATCAGAAAAGTTACGAATAAAGCTGTAATGAACATTGATGTGTAGGCTATTGTATAGGTAGAAGTTCTCAAGGCATTTAGATAAATACCAAAACTTTAATTGCTGAATTGTATATTAAGTATGTATAAAATTCACAAAGACCTGCCAGACTATGTGGGCCATTGTGTATTTCTACCGACAATGAAAGAGAATCCCTGCTTTGCCACATGCTCAATAAGTGTGAAGTCATGTGGCTAAAGGTGTCCCATGACACTATTTCCAAGATCTTTGTGTCCCAAATGATGAATTGTACAAGACATGGAATAGTTGTAATGGCAGTATGGATTTGCTAAGAGTGAAGGCATAGAACACATGGCTAAGAGCCAAGGCTTGTTTTATGAGTTTATTTGGAGATGGGAACTGATCCCCAGGAACAAACATGGAGTATATCCTTGCTCTGATTGGCAGATAGAATATTATATAATAACATTGGACAATATGCTCATGAACATGCTGTACATCTCATGATTTTAAGTCTGTATTCTCCCTGTAATGCTCAAACGATGATAAATAGGGACCTTTCTTGACCAGTCACTTCAAAGACAAATTTGTCATAAATGTGCTTTCACTCAATACCTTCACTGACCTTTCTTGTCTCTCCTGCTACTAGGATTTTCCTAAACAAAAATTATTCACAGGATTTGAAGTCCTAAATGTTATCCCAGTAATGGGCCCCCCATGAAAGGAGGCTATGTTACCAAGTTATGACTGTGCTTGCCGTATCTTATTATTATTTTTGGTTAATTATAATACATGGGCTGGAGAGATGGCTCAGCGGTTAAGGCACTTGCCTCCAGTGCCTAAGGCCCCGGGTTCAATTCCCCAGGTCCCACATAAGCCAGACCCACAAGGTGGTGGCCCTGGTGCACTCTCTCTCTCTCTGCTTGAAAATGAATAAATAAAATATTTTAAAAAATTATAATACATAATGAGGAACACTTTTTCACATTCCCTCTTTGTCAGCTTTGTGTCTTCTTCCTTCAGGTACCTGCACACATTGATGACACATTCATTTTATTGTGGAGATATAATTGTTTTTTGTGTATTTTTATACCCTTTATCAAATGATTGTTCTGCAAAAGTAGCCTTCCAATTTATGTTTTGTTATTTCCTTCTATTAACATTGTTTCTAACAGAATAGAAGTTTAAAATTCTGATGAATTACAATTTATGCTTACAGATTATGAGCCCAGTGTTATATTTAAGAAGTCATCACCAAAAACAGATTACCTTGATTTCCTTTATGTCTTATTATCTTGAAGTTTTATAGGTCTGTATTTGACATTTGGACCTCTGTTCTGAGTAAATTTTTGTGAAATTTATAAAGTTTTTGTCAAGATGCATTGTTTGTATAGGTAGAAATCCTGTTACTCTTTTGTCATTTGTTAAATTATCTTTTTAAAATCCTTGTATGGGCCTATTTCTGGACTCTCTTCTACTCTATTGATCTACATTTCTGTCATTTTATCAATCCTACACCATCTTTATTATAATACCCTTTAAATCAGGTATCTTGGTGTCTTGAAATTAGGCAGTGTCAATCTAGCTATACTTCAATAAAGGTCAAACTATTTGAAATCTGCTTCCTTTCTATATAAACTTTAGATCTGGTTTGTCAATGTCCATCAAGTCACTGGCTGAGATTTTGATTGAGGTTGCTTTGAAACTGTAAATCAAGGTAGATAGAACTAAAATTTTTTTATCCATTATAATTTAACCCTTGTTAATAATTAGATTAAAAAATAAAATTTCATCTCCAAATTTGATGGTGGTCTATTGGCTCTGAGTATGGTATGATTATCTGTAAAGAATATTTTGAGCTTGATGAGGTCCCATTGGTTAAGTGATTGTTGCACCTCCTGGGCTACTGGAGAGGTTTGTTCAGGATGTTTTTCCCTATTCCTATCTCATATAGAGTTCCCCCAGTTTTTTCTTCCAGGGTTTTCAAGGTTTTAGGTCTCATGTTGAGGTACATGATCGATTTGTAGTTGATCTTTGTGCATGGTGAAAGGAGTGGGTCTATTTTCATTTTTTATAGGTGTTAATTCCAATTTGTCCAGCACCATTTGTTGAAGATGCTATCTTTATGCCAGTGAACATTGTTGGCACCTTTGTCAAAGATCAAGTAACTATAACTGAGAGCAGGATCTTTGATTCTGTTCCATTGGTCTGTCTGGTTGTTTTTATGTCAGTGCTATGCTGGTTTTGTTACTATGGCCTTGTAGTATGTCTTTATACCTGGCATGGTGATACCTCCTGAGTATTTTTACTTAACTACAATAATATTCTAACTTACTCCAGTTAGAATTGCAATTATCAAAAAATCCATCAACAATAATTGTTGGCTAGGATGTGGGTCAAAAGGAACCTTCATTCACTGCTGGTGGCAATGCAAACTCATTCACTATGGAAAGCAGTGTGGAGGCTCCTGAACAGATTGGACATAGAGTTACCAATGGACACAGCTATCCTTCTATTAGGAATCTACCCTCAAGATGTCAAGATGTCTCTATGCTCTAACCTCAGCATAGAAACATTTGCTCAACCATGTTTATTGCAGCCCAATTCATAATAGCCAAGAATTGAAATCAACCCAAATGTCTATCCCTGGTTGAATGGATAACAAACTGTGGTACATTTACATAATGAAATTTTACTCATGGGGAAATATGACATAACGAAATTTAAAGAAAAGTGGACATATTTGGAGCATATCTTACTTAGCAAACTAACACAAACACAAGTCATATTATTCCTCATATGCGGTGCCTAACTAGGTTAAGCTTAAACTGTAAGCAAACCTGACAGGTGAAATGATAGACTACAAAAGGGGTTGAAGGAATGGGTGAGGGGAGAGACTTACACAATAAGCTGAACCAATAATGAAACAGAATCATAAAATCCTATTTCCATACAGTAATCTCTAAATGAAGAAGGGGGTATCTCCTGCTAAGATGGGCCATGAATTGGAATGGGAGGAAGCCTAACCCCATGAAAAACAGATCAGACCTGGAACTCCCTGGACCAGTCATTGGTTCCTTTCCACACTGAGCTGTTGAACAAAGACACCCACAAGGTCCCTAAAAACAAGATAGAATTCTGTCAAAGCTCTTGGATACCCACCAAAGGTAAGATCATATTGCTGAAGAAACCACAGAAAGTCATCGCAAAACACTGGGAGACTTTGCGAGACCCAGAATGGTAACCAGCCCCCAGATGCTAGCATATGCAGTGCTGAAAGGTGCTACATAAGCCGCCAGTGCTACATAAAGGGAAAATGGTCAATAATATTTGGAGAAAGTAGAGACCACTGATATACAATGCAGAATGTTGCCATGAAAAGTCTGAACACACTGCCTCCTGGTAGAGATCAGCGAGCCAAGAAGTGATCACTTGGGTAATAGAGGTGCCATAACCTGGGGAGAGTAGTCAACAGCTTTCAAATTGACCAAGAAATCCACTCAGTGTCAAGGAGCCCTTAACTGGTATTGGGACTCAAGAAAAAATCCTATGGGAACCAAAATCTTGTGCCCCCAAGGAGAAACTCCCATTTCTAGAGAACTCCAGAGAGGCTAATCCCAATAGAATCTCTCCAAATTAGAAATGTGTGCTGCATTTAACCCATATTGACCTCACTTTCTAATGGATATCCTTTTTGCATTTTTCAGAAGGCAGTGAGAGACCAAAGGTGATTCCAAATCCAGCATGAGCTACAGGTAGAGAGCAAGAGAGGAACCACCCCAGGTTTATCGTGTAGGCTCCAAATGAAACCCTTGAGAGAGTGATGGGATAGCAAGAGATCTATCAGCACAGCTAATCAGTCAACCCAGGATAAATCAGCAAGACAGACACTAGTGATTTCCAACATAACCTAAAGCAGAAGTACAGAGGCCCTTAAGATCTCAACAATAAAGCAGTCTTAAATCTCACCCACCATGACTTAGGGAACTAAGAAGAAGAGGGGGCAGAAAGAGTGTAAGAACCATGGTGGGGGAGAATATCCAGAGACATTGCCCCCTTCAGCAACAACACACAAGGGTGGGGGGACCTGGCTGCCTCTTGTGCTATCCATAACCTCCTACCACATGGAATGATCCAGTGTGCCCACCGAGGAGGATACCCAGTGGATTGGGGACAGGGAGGAGGGAATCAGGGATACCAACATAATATTTACTAATACAATCATCTAATTTTGGACATAAATATTAAATAAATAATGAACACCACCAACAAAAAAAAAGTGCTATGAAGACTAGAAGGATTGCATCCTGATTCTAAGGATAAGAATAGTACTTTATGAGACAGAGGGGTATGGGCTGGTTAATCTTGGACAAAAGAGAGTTTGTATTAATGGCCCAAAACAAGAAGAGTCTCAGCTCTCTCAAAGAAATGAGATCCTCATAGAGGAGGGAGATGTTATAGAACATGGAGTTAGAGAATGGGTCTGGACTAGATCACATATTTAGGGCGTTTAGTTACTGTGATCAAGTGTTAGATTTCATTATGTATGCCATTGTAATTAAGTACTTCACTTATGTTTCTTTTTTATATCATAGGCATGTATGTATGTATGTCTCAATCACTCTTACCATGACATGACCACTTTCTTTGTTTAGATAACCATTATGCCTGTCCACCTGACTAATTTCTCTCTCTTTTTCTTTACCCAGAAAGGGCAAATATAACAGAATTGTCATGACACAGACTTTTGAATCAGACATGCCTTGGTTCAAACTTTATCTCTCACCTTGTAGCAGTGAGGTCTTGGGAGCCTAAGTCAAGCAACTTACCTCTTAAAGACATAAGCTATAATTGTATAATGAGAAAAGCCATAATTAATTTTTGTAATTCTTGCTAGAAATAAACAAAATATTTACAAAGCACTTCAAATAATCAATGTAAGATAAATCTCACAATTGTGATTGTGAAATGTTCCTCTGTTCAGTGCATCTTTCAAAGAAGTTTCAATGATGTAGACTCCAACTGAAATTAATCTTTCCTTCTATTTACTGACAATTTTTTCTTTGTTTTAGATGGTACCCTAAATTATCAAATATGATATGGTGTGAAAGAAGAGTTCTTTGCCTCTTTAACTTATTATTTACAGATAATCATATTTCTTCTCATTCTTAAAATTTCTATTATACCTATGCCAAATACAAAAGATGCATTTTTAAAATCTAGTTTATTCAACTTTTTATATTTTTTAATATTTATTCATTTATGATAGAGACAGAGACAGAGAGATAGTCAGACAGAGAGAAGGGGCATGCCAGAGCCATCAGCCACTGTACATTGACTCTACATGTATGCACTACCCTGTGCATCTGGGTTCACATGGGTACGGGAAATTGAATCCCAGTCATTAGACTCTGCAGGCCAATCTCTCCAGCCCATATTCAATGTTTATCAGTTATTATCTATAATAGAATAGCCCACATGTTCAAGTTACTGCTTATATAGCTACCTTTTCTCAGAATCCAACAATGGAGTATTTCTGAAAAAGACAATTTTAGGAGGTGACAACAAAACACTGTTTTAGAAGAGCAGTGAGTGCAGAGTCAGTGCTCTAGATTAATCCAAAATAGCGGGAGTTATGGATAGCCCCAAAGCTGTCTCTCACCAAGGGCCTGGAGAAAGAGGAGATAGCCAGCTCACAGAGAGTATTCCTCAGCCAGAGGACTGGGATAAATACTCCTCTCCAATACCACTGAGTATGTGCCATACTCCAGACACTAGGATAGTGGTTCAAAATATGGTTGTGTTCAAGGTAGAGGCGATGGGGACGGGACCTTCAAAGAACCAGTGCTTTAATAAGAGAGATAAACGCATATGAATGCACATATATAATAATAGAATGATCATCAGTGTGGAAGTATTTTGAATAAGTGCCATACTGTGCTATGTGAGCATATGGCAAGAAAGCATAACCTATTCGACAGAATTATGGATGGTTTCCCTGAGGATATTTAAGCAGATTCCAATCTGTAGGAAAGAGGCTGTCAAGAAACGACAGGGACAATTCCATTGAGATTGGGTTATGAGGTCATTGCTAAGACAAAGCCTCAGAATGGGATGGGCAGAAGCCAAATTTTAAAGAAAATGAAGCAGAAGGACATAGTCAGTACAGCTATAAGAGTGATTTGATGCCAAACCAGAGAACAAGGTTAGTAGAATGTAGATGGTTTTGGCCTTGCTGTCCGCTTTTGTGTAATTGCACAGTGTCGAGCTGTGTAGGTGGAGGACTGTTCTTAGTCATGGGTCAAATGACTGAGTGAAATGACTTTAGCTGTGGTTGGGGGGGGTGAAGCGTTAAAGGGTCTTGGATCTTCTGAAATGTGAGGATAATTTTCTTAACTCTAAAAGATAATGTTTATATTTCTCAACCCATAGAATGAACGCAAAATAAAGAGTAACTTACTATTCCAATTGGTTTTAAAATAAAATCAGGAATGTTTATTAGGTGGCCACTGCAATGCTGCTTCTTGGGAAGGTAACAGTGAGTAAAATCAGTATTTTTACATCAAGATGCTCATTGTGTAGCTCAAGAAACAATCAGAGCAATAGACATTGATTTACAAATAACATTGCCAGGTTTGGTTCTGGAAGAGCAGAAAAAGGACAATCTAGATTTAGAAAGTCACAATTTTCCTGGAGAATAAAAATAACATTTAATTGAAATAACTAGGGAATACAAAACCAATAGTTATCAAAAATAATTCATCACTCAGGAAAATGTGTAAAGAAATACTATAATGGAAAAATAAGCAAATAAAAAGTAAAAACCCCTTTTAGAAAATGAGTAGAATGAAGAAAGAGAAAAGGTTGCCTTTCAAAGTCTATCAGAGGTAAAAGAAAAACTTCACGTGTGTGCATGCTCATACACAGATAATTCAAGGAAAGATATCATATCAAGAAGGAAAACTACAGAGTGTGCTAAAAGCCATCATTTCAAATGAATTTGTGAATGGTGTTTGCTTTAGTTTTATCAATAGAGAGATTGGTGGCCATTTCTGCACAAGCTGTGGTAATGCCAGTTTGAAGTTAGAAGCTGTGCTGCAACTTTCCAGGGCTGGAATGAAAAGATGAATAAAATGACCAAACTTCCATAGGTCTCTGTAGGTGGAAGAACATTTGGTGAACTTTAGTGCACACGCACCATTTGTGACTTGCCCAATTTCCAAATCACTTTAGTCTTGAGAATGCAGATGCCAAGCTCAGGCACCATTGTCTCTCAGATTAGAGATGTTTGGTCTCCATTTAGCCACATTCCTCACAAGCCACTGTGTTATGATATTTTAACAGTCCAACCATGTTAAAGAGCTATGACACTGTTTGTGTCTTTTGCAGTTTTGAAGGTAGTTTTGTGTGACATTTCCCATTTATTAATTTTTATTTTCTGTTCATTTCTTTGTGAGACAATTTCATAAATTCCAAAATTCACATGGATATAACCTAGAAAAAGGATTATTATTTTTAACATAGGGAGATTATATATATATATATATATACATATATATGTATGTGTATATATATATATATTCTGTAAACTGAAAAAAAAGAGAACTATGAGCATCTCTTAGAGATAAAAATGGAAAATATTTGTATCATCCTAAACAAACTCCCAATGAATGTCTCAATTTATCATTATACTTCCTTAGTCATTGCACAATTTTTGTTCTTTCTACAGTTTATATTTGCCATTATTTTGATGGGACTTATGTGTAGTTTAAAAGTTTAGTTTTTTTTTCATTAAAAGTATATAAAACTAATTTGGCCATAGCAACATATCTTCAAAGCCCAACTCTTCTTAAGCTTACACTTGTTTGGCAACTTATGCTTTATCATTGTGTGAAATTCTAAATGTTTCTTAAAAAAACAGATGCACATAATTTATATGCCCTGAAAGCACCAATATGCTAATATGTTTTAAAAATTAATGTATGGATTCATCTGTTTTATCTCTACCTATATTAGAGAACTACATAAATATTTTTGAGGTAAAGTATATAGAGATTTGGAATGGAAGGACCAGCTTCCATCACCTTGGGAAATACAGTGCCATCTCTAAGGGATTTAGACAGCATCATTATCAGATGGAATATTTTCATTGTATTGAGGTCTTTAAAATCAGTGATCTCCCAAGAACCTTCTTATCCTTTAGTTTATTTGCTTATACAGCTATTGTGACCTACAGTTTAGCCTTGTTAAAGGTGGAATTTTATACTTCAACTTTTTGCCTTTTTCTCTTTGGGTTCCTGAACATGACAAGATACTGTATAAAATCATAACATTTCTTGTTATCTGTTAAAACCCTGTTGCATCATAATGCATAATAATAATACAGATAGTGAGAATGCAAGCCCATTCTATATAATTTATTTGCTTAAAATTTTTTGAGAAACTTTGATAAGTAGTTTAAAAAATAATTAAATCATTTAGAAGTGGATCATAGACTGAAGAAATGGCTCAGAAGTTAAAGTGCTTGTCTGCACAGCCTAACAACCCGAGTTCAATTCCCCAGGACCCACATAAAGCCAGATGCACAAAGTAGCACATGTATCTGCAGTTTGTTACAGTGGCTAGAAGCTCTGGCACACCCTTTCTTTTTTTATATTAATAGTTATCAAAAATGCTTGATCACTCAGGAGAATGTGTAAAGAAGAAATACAATAATGGAAAATAAGATTTATCTTTTGAGGAATGTAATTATCCATCTCTCTTTCTTTCTTTCTTTCTTTTTTCTCTTTCTTTCCTACTCTGTCTCTCAATTTGCAAATAAATAAATAAATAAATATGTTTTTAGACTGGATCACACATGACTTACAGGACTGACAGTTACATTCAGCTTTGTCAGTCCTTTAAGTAGAAGATTTCAAATGAAGCCATCTCACATTTTCAGTTCTCATGTAAACAACGAGATATGGCAATGTCTTGATACCTATGGGTTTGAGTGTGGTAACTGAACTACAGCAAAGTAGCTCCATTCAGTCATAGTACTTCCATCCTGATTGTCCAGAAAGTAATTGGCATATGTTATACAGTGATATCCTCCCAATTGTAGCATTCCTTTCGGAAGGAAAGAGGGAGGTTTATAAGACTCGGGAAGCTGAAACAAGAATCACAAGTCCCCTTCTCAAGGCTATGCAAACAGTAAGAATTGCTCTGGATAGGAGACTCTCCAACCTGCTAAACTGCCTGCAAATTGTGCAGTAAAATCCAGGTATGTGATTATGATAGGCTGGGCTTTTCAGCGATGCGGCTGGCTTTCAGTCATCTGTGCTCCTGTAAGTAATCCCTCTCCAATACACCTGAAAGTACCCTCAATAATCTCACTGGATCACTAAGCTAGCCTTGCATGGAATTGTTTCTTTGGACTGTCATTGGTGCCCCATCTGGAATAAGTAGACTGTTGTTTGCATCTTCCAAAGAAGAGTCACAGAAAACCATGGCGAGGACATGGATTCTTGAGTTATAGCATTGACCTATGCAATTGATTTCTGCTAAAAAATAATGTTTTTCTGTAAATTAATCATGTGATTGAGTTGTTTTTAATTTCTAAGCTATCCTCAGTCAGACATTTTCTAACAAATGAAAAATTCGCTAACAAAACGTTGTTACTTGGTTCACAGTGGGTCCCGAATGTTATATAAGTATCTCTTCATAAGATCCCCTGCTCTGCCTTGAGATACAGTGAGTATACTGTGATTTCCTTGGGTAGTAAAGGTGTATACAGCCATCCTTGTTTCTATGCAGGGCTTCTTGTAGGACCTCCATAGAAATTAAAGTCTACAGCAGCTTGTGTCTACCATAAAATGGCAAACTATTTTATATAATCTAAAGACATCATCTTGAGAACATAAAGTTATTCAGGGGCCTTGTAAAGCCTGCATTGCTTAAAGGATAACAGGAATAAAAGTTCTGTAATGTCAGAAAAGGTATGTTTGAAAAATTCTACATTTGGTTGAATCTATGGGTATGGAACCTGAAGAGATAGTGTAGGGGAACTCCAATTTGAAAATCCCCTTATAGGGAAATAGGCAGGTGAAGAAAATAACCAGGCATAGTTTACAAGTTGAGTGTAAAAGCATCCAAGGATCCTTAAAGCAAAGGTGTTTTTTTTTTTTTTTGGATTCTATAGAAAATAGTAATATCTGAATGTTCTGCTGGAGTTAGCACATTCATAAATAATTTTATTTCTCAGTCACAGGTCAGATCTGTTTTTGCTCTTTCTCTTTTTATTTGATTATGTTGTTAAGCACTGAAAATTTTAAGCTATGTATATGATATTGGACAACGTTATGTCTAATAGTATATAAAATAACTTCTTATTAATTCATTTGTAGGGTGACTTGATTCCTAACATCAGAACAGACTTTGCTCTCCCAGCTCAATGAGAACAAGGCCCATCATACAGGACATGTGTTTGCTATGGCATGCACAAGAATGTTCTTACCAAGGTCTCGAGAATGCGTTTTCATTGAAAACAAGACACACAGAAAAATGAAAACAAACTTTGAGTCTTCTTTAAGTCCCCTGTTTTTCTTTGTCCATTTATCAGTATAATTTAAATAACATATTGGTACAGCTGAATCACAGCCCTCCAAAATACAACTTTCATATCCTTATCTAATTCTATCTTTCTAAATTATGTTCTTTTAATTTTAATTGAAATTCCTTAGGAAAGATTTGTTTTTAATGTTTGTATTTTGGGACTTTCTGGGAAATGCAGCTGAGACTCTAACAACCATTGAAGTGTAGCATGTAAGAATGTGCAATTACCAGGTTTCAGTTCTTTTCTTTTTTTTTGTAAACTTGCAATATCTTTTCACTCCCTGCCTTTGGCCAAGAGAGCAGATGGATAATTACACTCCTCAAAAGATAAATTAAAGAAAGAATTTGGACCAACTGGGTGAATGAAATATACCGTTAATGGAGGATTGTGGAGAAATGGCCAAATCAGAGTCAGAGATGACCTCATTTTCCTCCTGGTGACAGTGCTTTCCAGATTAAAAGCTGTTTTCTTTTATTGAAATAGAAGAGTGCCAAACATTGAACCTGCTTTGTAAGACATACATCAAGAGAAAAAAATATTTCACCACAATGACATGACCTGACATTTTAAAGCAGATAACAAATGACATCTTGTCAATGGCACCAATTTATTACTCCCTCTCTTGTACCTTGGTGCCACAGCAGGAGGCACACTCCTTTTAATCATGAGACTCTGTTAAACAAATTTTTACCAGCAGAGACTATAAAATGCCCCTCATCATTTCCCCGTACCCTGACCTCTCGGCTGTCCCCACTGTAGCATATAAAGACAAAGGCTATGCTAAATTTTTCATCATTTTATTCAATTTCAGATCCAATTATGGGAGAGTCTTCCATCACTTACGTGGGTGTCTGTGCTACAGCATGAAGCTCTATCCATTAATCAGACTCTCTTTATCCTGGAGACACCAGTCTAAATCACATTACTCCCCAAAAGCGAAAGATGAAATAGATGCAAATGTCTGAGGTGGGTTCTCCACTCTGAGCAGTTACAATAGGAAGTGGCTCAAAGGGGTAGCCTTCCCACCATGCTAGGCCAAGAGAGTCTCAAAGTGCATGCT
The DNA here is from genome assembly GCA_004024765.1 of Zapus hudsonius. NCBI lineage: Eukaryota > Metazoa > Chordata > Mammalia > Rodentia > Dipodidae > Zapus > Zapus hudsonius. Next base: position 29,753 of record PVHP010011916.1, read on the forward strand.
GGGTTTTTTGTTTAATATTTTCTGTTGCAATCCTCCCCCCATATACCACTTTTCCTACTTGCTTTAATATCTCTCTGCCAGTTGACATCACTGAGTCGACTACTTTACAGGCTGCCCTGGGCAATGACTTTCTAGTTGAACTGTTGTAACTAATCAGCCTGTTAGCTGAAAAATGACCAACTTGACACTCACTCAGCCCTTTCAGCACTGAAGTTTCCCTCTATTACTACAATCCCTGACAAGCACATAGACCACAACCTCACATGCTGTGTAGGACAATAAAGTTGTAGGGCAGAAGGAGGTATAAAGATTTGTATTCGAAACTAATTGTGATGTGATTTTGAATTCATAACATTTTCTTAATATCTTAAATTATATTTAGGCTACAGTGCATCACAAAGATAAGTTATTCATCATTTCCAAAGAAATATATGAAATATACAGTGCACAAGGTAAATAATTTTCAACTAAAATACTAGAAATGTTTTCTTTTGTACAATAAAATGTGTAATTTAAAATATGATTTATTTGTTTATTTGCAAGGAGGGAAAGAAAAAGAAACAGAATATAGACATGCCAGAGCCTCCTGGCACTGCAAATAAATTCTGGACACATGTGACACTTTGTGTATCTGGCTCCATCAGAGTACTAGAGAATTGAACTTGGACCTTCAGTCTTTGGAAGCAAGGGCCTTTAACCACTTAGCCATCCCTCTCTTCCCACGATGTGTAATTGATGACACACATGTGTTTAAACATTACTGTGACATCTTTCTAATTGTGTTATATACAATGTTATGTCTGTCAGATTACATTTTGTTGGTGGTATGCATACATGATTAGGTGTATAAGGTGTGTGTGTGTGTGTGTGTGTGTGTGTGTGTGTGTGTGCGCGCGCTCGCGCGCGCATGCACAGGTGTATATGTTCACGAGGCACAAACATCTGGAGGCCAGAGGCAAACTCCAGTATCTCTCTCAGGAACACAGTCTGCCTTTGAACAGGCTCCCTCACTGATCTGGAGCTCACTAGTGAGGCTAAGCTGGCTGCTTAGTAAGCCTCAATGATCCTGTCACCATGCCCACAGTTCTGGGCATATTTGTGTGCCACCATGCACAACATCTTTACATGGGTACTGGTATTGCATGGATACTTGGTCCTCATGCTTGCAAGGCAAACACTTTACTGACTGAGCAATCTCCCCAGCCACAGGTAGCCTTTTGAAGTCTGTTTCCTCTTTACATAACAGGGAGATTATTGCTTGTCCCACAGAATTTGATAGAATTAAAGGAGCTAATTCAGTGTTGTTCTTCCCTTATTTCTTTTATTGTTCTCATTTTATACCAAACAAGGAAGATTCAGTTGCATCAAACGTTTGCACGAAAAGTGTTTCAATAATTACTTAGCTTGTTTACTTATATTTTTTTTTGTTTTTCATTTGAACCCAGGGGAATCATTCTGCTCTCTTAGCATTGTGTTTTGTTGTTCTAATCAATTATATATGTTTATAATATATAATATTATATCTTACAGAAAAATAGAAGACTATATTGTATTTAATATATAATACAACCTATTTTTCATCATAAGGTTCTCAGAAATTAGATTGTAGGATTTCAGACCATTTAATTATGATTAGATCCTGTTTAATATAGAGTTGAACAATAATATATGTGAAAATCATTGTTGAATGGCACTTGAACATGAAAATTCATGGCAGTAGCCTCTGCAATGAACAGGAGAGTGAGAAAAGTCTTCTGAAATCAGGTGGTACTAAAGGAAGCCTGGAAACTGGTGAATATTGGAGAACTGAGAGGCATTCTGGTGAGACCTAAAGGACAAAACAAATGTGGGAGGAAATATACATTGTATAACAGGTGCACAATGAGCTGACATGAACTCTGGTCACAGGGATTTGGAGTGGTTGACACTACAGCAGGTTTGGATACCATTGGAGTCCAAACCAATGCAATTGAAATGGTTTTATTAAGTAACTGTAGCACAGAGAACTTTGTTTATGGTTTGATTGAAGGGAGGAGAAATTGAAGCGAAAGGGACAAATGAGGAGCAATAAGTAGCATTTATTCAACCTCTTCTGTGGATTCATTCAGTTCTTCAAATATTACTGAAATAGGGGATGAGCATACCAAGGTTAACACATGATGGTTCTTTCTCTCTGAAAAGTAAGAGGCTAATGGAACATGGGATACATTTTGTTAATACATAGACATTTTCTTGTGGCATCATATATAGGTTTCTGAAAAAATGAGTTAAATATTAAGCACTCCATAAACAAGGCTTAAAGGAAAAAGTAGACTGTGCAAACTATTCAGAGCTTTGAAATGAAAGCTTAACAAAAGCAGAAACAATCTTACTAGGAACAGAAGCATAGCTGTAATCTTTCTGTGTAGTTGCTGTACTAAGATATACACCCAGTATTAAAGTCAGCTGATGTCTGGGCTCATGATTGAACAATAAAAAAAATCAACAACAAAAAAGCCATAGTCTCCAATGGGTTTATTATATGAGAAATGTGCTCACAGTTACAATAATCTGTGCCTTCAAATTCCCTAGATTATTAAACATTGCAAAAAGAATAGTAATACTTGATGTATCTAATCTCATATCTAATGTCTTATATTTTCAGATATTTTTCTTAAGGTTTTCTTAGATTGCTAAGAATTTTCTGTAACTTTGAGATTTGCCCTTGATCTCAGTAAAATGATCTCAGTAAAATAAATAATAGCCTTAGAAAAGTTCTGGATGGTATAATATTGTATTGACTTCTGAATTATATTGCCATAATGCAATATAATTAGCAATCATAAATGAGCTAATTTGCATTAAAGAAACAATAATTATAGCAGAATACACTGAACTATAATAGATCTAATGTAGAGGCAAAAATCCGAAAACAAGGGTTCACACAGAAAGGATGTTTGTTTTAAATTGATGTATTTTAAATGAGGATTTAAATAAATCCTAATAAAAATTAAAATATTAACCAAACATTGAAGAATAGAAATCATTATCCAAGTCATAATGGTGAGATGTGCACTCATCCTGGTGGGGAGGAAACTGAAGCATAGAGCTAGTCACTATGTTGGAGGCAGTGTTTAAATTCAAGCTATATTGTTTATCCTTATTTTATATTCTTTTTTCTTGTGCATGCTACTTGTAATATATTCAATAAATTAGGTGAGAAATATTGAGAATCTGAATAACACCACTGTTGTTAATAATGGGGAAGATACTATGAATGAGACAAACTAGACTCAGTCATGGTTTCAATGTATGGGAAGAAAGGAAAAATAGTCCATAATAAAGGGAACTGAATGTTCCAATGGAAACATTACTAGCTAACATATGGGATAAAAGGAGCAGAATTTGAGAAACTGTGTTTAGTTTTCCTTTGGATATAAAATTGATGGGCTTATGGGAGTTACACATTGAAATACAGCTGAGTAATTGAGATAAAAACTTGAGTATAAGATTAGATAGATAGATCCTACTGCTAAGATTGAAAACAATGTACATAATAGGTAATCATTTATACACAACTGATTACTTAAATGGTTCAAGCACAAGTTCTCATTTAGAGCAGCTCAGGCTATCCCTAGCATGGAGCAGTGGAGGATCTCTCTTAGTAAACCCAAGAGAAGTGGTTTGTGAGGAGGCATGATGAAAGTCACAGAAGCAGAGGCAAGGCAATGGAAGGATAGTGCTTTCTAAGACCGTTTGCATTCTGATAACAAACAAGCCTCATGCTGTGGTGAAAACATTAATTTATTCCTCACAGTTCTTAATGCCATGTGCTTTAAGATTAAGATGCCAGCAGATGGTGCCAGGTGAGAATCAATTTCTTTATAGTTGGCCATTTTTTTTACTACCCTCTCACAAATGGAGAGAGGCAAGAGATTTCTCTTGGGTCTGTTTTATTAGGACATTAATCCCATTCATGGCATGGTACAGTCAGGTCCTCATGAACATCCAGACACCTTGTAATCTAATCTTGTTAGCTTTGGCAATGGGATTTTAGCACAAGAATTGGAGGGGTGAGAAATATTCAGTTCATTTCAAGTAGTGCATATCATTTCTATGGAAAGGTCTATTTCAAAACAGATAATCACTTAAAACTTAGGTACAATCTACTTTAGAGTCAGTAAAAAACAAAATTAAGGATGATTTCAGTATGCTAAGAAATGTTGAAAGGAACATGGTTGTGGAATGAATGCAGAATGTCTTTTTACACTGTAAGCCCCCCCCCCAAAAAAAAAAAACCTTGAATAATTAGTTTAGGAGATATAATCTGAGAAAGTACATTTTAGGACAAGACGATACAAACAAATTTAAAGTTTAAGACTAATGTTGAAGTAGCCATGGATATTTAGACCATGCTGAGAAAGAGCATTATTAAAAGGATAAATTCCTGAATTTGACAATAGAGTTAAAGGGTATTCTTGAAGGTAATGGAGGGCTATCTGTTTACAAGTCTGAAAGAAAGGGAATAATGCAAATGTAATAAGAATAGCTTAGTAATGTAAAAGTAACAGAAGGAGAACTATTAAATTTGATAGTCTTGGTCGTGTCTACCACATGAAAAGGAGAAAAAAATCCTTTGAATAAGTGCAATGAGAACATGTGAAATGCCTTGCAAATAACGAGGAAGAATCATATCTTTGTTTTTCAAGGAAAAGGCATCCAAATTAATGAATTAGGGATTGGAGTGTAACTCAGTTGTAGAGTGCATGCCAAGTATACACAAAGACCCAAGTTCAATTTTTAGAACCAAAGAGAAAACAAAAATAAACACCTTGTAGAGTCCAGGAAATTTTGTGTCCTTGAATTTGTAAAATTGTATGATATCTCTTAGTAATTTTATACTGTGGTTGAAGAAGAGAAAAAGTAAATATTGAGGTCATTGAAATGATAGGCTTTCTGAGTGGGTCTGAGATGTGCCAGCTTGATTGACATTATTTGTGGCTGCTCTCACATCAAATCTGTAAGGCAGTTATTTTAACCTACATTTTCCAGATGAGGAAGTGGTGAGTTTGGAATAAGCTGATGAAGGTCACAGAGAGAGTCTAACCTGGGTTCATTTGAATACTGAAATCTATGTTCAGGTGTGGAAATAGAGGAACCCGATGCTGATTTGTGTTGTATTTGACAGTGAACACAGAGTGAAGATATATGGACGCAAGGCTGAAGGAAAGAAGCATTTGACTGTATTTACATGGGAAGGAAGGGATAACCATGGATAATGGAGGCATTTTTGTTTGTTGGCTTGAGGATATGGTGAGGCCTTGGCTTCAGTCAGAGGTGTGACAGAGGAATCTGGTTTTAGAGAAAGTTTCCATTTTCATAAATGCGTTTTGAGCTAAAATGAGATTTATGACTAGAAATATACCCATGGTAGCATTTCAAAGGTTTTACACTATGAACTTGTGAGAGACATAGTTAGTCATATAACAATTGTCTCATGTTTTCCAAGACATAGAATAAAGTCTCTATCATAGGAAACAAAAAAAGAAAATTCGAAAAAGAGTTGCCCGAAAAGGGTATACATTCAGATATAAATGACATGTATCCAAATTTACCACAGGAAAATCTAGGAAAGGAATACCCAAACTAGCGGGAAAAAAATTAAGAAGCCAGTATCCTACAAACTTAATAAATCTGATGTTCAGGAACTGTTTTTCAGGGAATAAAGAGATAAGGCAGGCATGAAGATTTAGAACAATTTCAAATAGAAATATTTTAGGAATAGACTGGATTACAGGTATATACACACAAATGTATGAGTTTCATTTATTCATTAAACAGACATAATTGCATTAAGTATCATTAAATAAAAAGAGTGACTTAGCATATAAAGGTTTAGGTGTCATTCATTCTGGCATTTGCAAATACAATTTGCTTTATTTGGTTTTCATCTCCTGACTGAATATCCCCCAATAGATTCAATAGTGTAAAAGTTTTTCTCCAGCTGCCTGGCTGAAGGAGGTGTCACCGAAGCCAGATCTTAGGCTGCAGCCCTAAGGCGATTCTGGGATGGATATAAAATGACATCTATATGCAAAGAACAGCCAGAGCTGAAATCTTACAGTCCTGCTGTTGTTTACTAGTTATAATGTGCTTGCTTGTTTTGGAGGTGCTGGTCCTGGGTCTCTCTCTGCTTGTATCTGTAAAAGGGGGCCAACCTCATTCGCCATTCTAAAACTTCCCCTGGATCTGTTATTTCAATACTTTCCTCCCAAAACTGTGCCTGGTTTGGAGATTCATCCCAGCACCCTGTGGCTTACTATGACATCCTACTATTCCCAATCCCTCTCCAAGTCCCATTCCTTACCCTCGAATATACTCCAACTTTTGTTTACACGTCACATGTGTCCTTGCCCAATTCCCTCATCTCTCTTTGAGCTCTCTTTATAATCACTTTTGGTTACTCTTCTGCCTTTCAAAGCTTTACCCACATCTCCACATACGATAGATGGTTGATGATAGATATAGATATAGATATATATGTAGAGATAGAGACAGAGATGATAGCAATATTACAAGCTAAGGCCTGCTTTAAAAAGTATTCAATATGTATAACCTCCATGGAAATAAATATTAAAACCACTCTGAAATACCATCTTGCTCTGTCACAATAGCTATAATCAAGAAAACAGATAAGAAATGATGGTGAGGATGTGGGGAAAGAACTCTTATTCACTCATTGTGGGAGTGCAAACTTGCATAACCCACTGTGGAAATCACACCAAAAAATAGAAATAGATCTTCCATGTTGCCTATCTATATACCACTCTTATACATATACCCTAAGGACTCCACAATCTACCAAGAAACACTTGCACATCATTTTTTGTTATACTATTTAAATAACTAAGGACTGTAAATAGCCTAAATGACCATTGAATGATGAATGGATAATTTAAATTAAGTGCACATACGCAATGCATTTCTGATTCAGCAGAACAGAAAATCAAAATGTACAGGAAGATTGGTGAGCCTGAAAGGAATTATATTAAGTACAGTGGTTACCTTTACAGTTCTATAGCCCCTTTTCCTCATCTCTGAGCAGAACAGGAAGTGGATCTGTCTCTGATCCTCCCCTCTCTTCTCTCCTCTTTGCTTCTCCTTGTAGCTTTGTGGTTTCTTCATTTGGTCCTAGATCTAAAATTAAAATGTCATCTCTATGATCAATATCTCTATGGCAATTTTTCTTAATGTTTGTTTGCATTTTGTCTTCTTCCAAATGAATCATTTCAAAGCTACAAACAGGTTTTTATTTGTTTGCTTTTTCCTGCTCTATTTATGACAATGCTCTTTTGGAGCAAATACCAACACATTTTCTCTCAGGTGTAAAAAAGGGTTCACATGGGTAAAATGGAAATTTGTGATGTTTATTATGTTACATTATTCATCTTCTTTATGTATCACATCTCATTGCAAAAGAGATTTGAGACAACAGTTTTCATATTTTAGACATATTGAAATGAAAATTAAATGGATAAGGGAGGAAAAGGGATGATAGAGAAGGAAAGAGTAGATGAGTCAGACAGTGTCATGAAGTCTCCTGAGTTTGGTTCAACCATACCACACACTTGGCTTTGGAATTCCAGAGCAAAACATATCAGAGGGAAGATGCTGCAGTGTCCATAGGGGAAAAAAATCACCTGTTGTTTAGACGCACAATTATTCCTGGCACTGAGTCCCAGGAAAACATTTCTCCCTTGATTTTTCATACAAAGGACACCACAATGTAGCAAACAGTATCCTCAGAAATCACTATTGTCACTACATCAGTGACTTTTATGGATCTGTTTGAGTCCTTCAGTACAGGTCCTAGGAATACCTTCAATGTGGACACTCAGTTTATGAGAAGTGTTGCTGTAGGAACATCATGTAGTCTACATGTGCATTTTTTTCCTGTCTGTCACGCTTAATCTGTAGATAGGACATAAGGGTTTCTCTATGTGGGTTAAATTACACTCAGGAAAACTTTAACAAATATTATTCTCTTCACTATAATCTGAATGGTTTCTGAGCAGCTATAAATTTGTATCTGGATTCCCTAACAAGTACTTGGGGTGCAACTACTTTGTGTTATTGATGAAGAACAGAAGCACACACTCTGCTTTTTATGTGGGCTTGGAGGAGACCAGCATCTTTAATGATGAAAGTGGACCTTAGAAAGAGCTGGGCTAATTACTATCCCATTACTATCTACAAAATGGTTGCTGAGTAAAGGAGGTAGAAATGCTCACTCATGCGGAAGTTTGGGACTTACTTTAACTGACTGATAAAAAAGGCCCCTTGAATCCAGCCATAATAATTTCAGCCTGAAGGGAGAAAAAAGTATACAGTGTGTATTTAAATACTCAGAGCAATTATGAAACCCAGCATGGTCTCTGCTGACCATTTAACCTTGAGCATTGTAATTTCCGGATGAGTCTCACCAAATAAATTGGTTGTATGTCATATACAGAAGTAAACAGATGAGTCAAATAAGCCTAAAATTAAATTATGCTTTAAGATGTAGTGTCTTCCCTTTATCAAAACTAATGAGGTGTTTTTTTTTTTAGTGGAGTTGATAAGTAGCACTTCTTTTTTGGCAGTAATTAACTAATAGACAATTAGAAATTTCAAAATTACAAGTAAAAAGCTGCTTTATTTTTAGGAAGCAAAATTTTTCATATTTAAACAAAAGTATTCAAAATGGAAGTAAATATTTTATTTCTTTTATGTGAGAGTAGATGTAACATTGCAGAAAAAGCTATGCTAATCAAACACATTTCTCTAATACGGTATATACATATTGAGTTAATGGATAGGTTATAATCTTATCAGAATAGAAACCATTGTTTTCCTTCATGAATGCATCTAGGCTCTCAGCTCAGTGTCTGGTGCATAGCAGAGATGAGTAGATGAAATAACCTGTCATTATATTGAATATTATTCTCTGGCGTGATAAAAGTACAAATATCATCAAGAGATATTTTGTACAAATGTTATGCATGTAAAATTGAAGATATATACATATACATATATTTATATAAAACTGTAAAATATACACTAATGTTTAATTGACTTTAAATTATTTCATCAAACAAGAGGTTGATACATTTAAGCCAGTGTGACTTACCTGGAGTTATGACATACCATCACACCAACACACTTTTGTTTGCTTTTTAGAAATCATGGACTTCTAAAATTTGTTCCAAACATTATATATATTCCAATTATTATTAAACTTAGTTAGTCTGCATGTGTGAATATCATTATGGTAATTAAAATATGGCAAATGACAAATTTTTATGCTCTCAGATGGCATGCTCATGGTAGCATGATACTTTCATAAAACCGATTTAGAATTATTAGACAAAAGTCTGAAAGGTTCAAAGACTGAGTTTAGAAACATGAATTTGAGTTCAAATGAAGTGATTTTATTTGCTAGAGATAAAACAAAAGAAATGACTTCTATCATAAAAAATCATCTAAAATGTTATAAGCAGTAGACATTTTTATCTCAGTATAATATGCGAGCCAACACTGCCAACTGTTGAATGCTACACAGGATTTCAGTCACCTTCCAAAATGTTGTATGGACAACTAAGCCAAACAACTCTCACACTAGCATAATCAACATCCGAGCCATCTGGGAATGGATCAAACATGCCATTCTTCTTCCCACCTTTGATTCGCAATGTTTCTAGAAATACATGATTTTAAACATTTTTTCTGATTCTTACAATGCAAAAAAAGACTTTGATTGACTTGGAAATTGATTTGTTTTGCACCTTACAAAATTAGGAAGTTAAAGATTGGCTTCAGATGCTGGGAAGATGGCTCAGTGGATGAAGTCTTGTCACTCAAACTGACACACGTCAGTTCAATTCCCAGGCTCCAAATTCAGAACCTGGAAGCCATGGCTGGCTATTGTAATCCCAGTCAAACGGGAAACAGAGACAGGAGAATTATCCAGAAGCCTGTGTGAAGCACAGAAAAAATGTGATAACAAGATACTGAGAGAAATCCTGCCTCAAAGGAGGTAGACAAGTATGAAAGTTGGCCTCTGATCTCCACACGTGGTGTGACATGCACACCTTGCAATCACACACACATTCTCTCTCTCTCTCTTTCTCTCAATCTCTCTCACACACAAATAATAATAAGAAAGAATGCGTTCAGTTTCTTACCTCTGTTATTTGAAGCCTTGTTCCCACATTGCAACTATATTCCCCCCAAATTCTTCTTAAACACTTTACTAATTTATTAATTTATAATTTCTGCTGTACTGAACATTCAGCACAAAGAGTTAATGCTCGAAACTGATTTATCTTCTTTTCAGCCATGGTGTGAGTTTTTGTCCTTGTTAGGGTATAGGTGTGGGTTTATGAGACCCTTTGTTCCAAAGAGTAGAGAGAAAATAGGAATATGTATTTAAAGATGCAACCTGTAAGCAATTATGCATAGTAACTCAGCAAACTAAATCTTGATGTTTATCTAGCACATTATTACTGCAAGACTAAATATATAAATGTAAATAAAATAAAACAAATAAATTGTGATTTTTCCCCTCTAAAAGTGTTAAAAGAGCTTTGGAAATACTTTTCACTGAGTTATTTAGGAAATGTTTGGGAAATGGTCAGTATCCTCCAAGGCCTTGAAATGACTGGTTTAGGCAGCAGTTTGGTTCTCCTCATCCAGCTCACCTTGTGTAAAAATCTCTCTCCCTCTACAAATGACTTTGCAAGAATTTGACTCTAGAGCACAAGAACAGATTCAGTGCATCTCTCAAATTTTGGAAAATCCTAATTCCTCTCTTGACATACTTAAATTCTTCATTCATTCAATGAGATGCTAGAATGAAGACAACCACAACAACGGAAATGCACCTGCTAGCCTGAATTGAATGATGGCAACAAGATTGAGCTGGTAGTTTGTGTTTAAATTACAGAATTTCTAAGCCAGCATATTTATATTTTATACTTCTGTGAAAGCTCAAGCAATTTATTTTTACTTTGATTAGACATTGAATATTCTGAAATATTTATTTTGTCTCTCAGGATAAAATATACAATTACTTCTTTTGCATAATGCAAAATATTCCTCATAACAGAGAACACATTTTAAATGTATGGCTCAGAGGGATTTCAATCATCTTTGGCAGTCAACTCTTAGGGCATTTCAGATATTTATTCAGAACAGAGTAATAGTATACAACAGATTGCAATTTAAGTGCATATATATACATATATATGTATATATATATATATATATATATATATATATATATATATTACAAGCTTGAAGATTATGTACAAATAATAATGCATTATCAGTATCACATGTTTTGACTATGTCCTGTGATAAGGGAATTATCTGAAACTTTCATTTTATAGAAAATTTCTTTTTCTTTTCTTTTTTCCCCCAGAGGCAGGACCCCATTCTATCCCAGACTGACCAGGAACTCATTCTGTAGTCTAGGCTGGTCTTAAACTCATGGCAGTCCTCCTACCTCAGCCTCCCAAGTGCTGTGACTAAAAGCGTGATACATCACACCCAGGTTAGTTTTCTTAGTATTGCTTTACTCTGTGGACAGAGACACACTTATGTTCTTTCCTTATAGACATGGTGTGAGTTTTTGTCCTTGTTAGGGTATAGGTGTGGGTATATGAGACCCTTTGTTCCATAGAGTAGAGAGAAAATAGGAGCATTTGAATATTTGGTCTAATTTTGCTATATAAAATAGTAGTTATTGAAAGAACAGACTGAAGTTCCTAATGTCAAAAAGTCAAGTAAATGAACCAGAAGATAACTTGAGTCATTAAGGAGGTGGAGAGATGGGAGAAATCACACCTTCTAGGAAGAAATGGAAGAGACTGGCAGCCTAGGAAAAGAAAGATGACATTATTAAGCAAGAAATATTAGAGAAAGACATGTGGCATTAAATGTGAGGAATTGGGGCAATGTATGCATTTTAATAATTTACAAAATAAGCATTATCAAGAGAAAGTTACATGAAGAATATTTCATGAGAGCTGTTCAGGATGTTGAGGGTCCTTACATCTCTGACGGCCCCAGTGCTAAAGTGAGCTTGTCTTCAGTGATACTTGGTATGGTCAGTGTCTCCCAAAGGTCTCCTTAGTAAAGTGTGATGCCTGGCTATTGAGAGGTTATGAAAACTTTCCTAAGTGGGGCCAAGTAGGAGATGCTTAGTCATTTTGGGCATACCCTTGAAGGAGTATATGGGATCAGAATCTCTTTCACACCCATCTTTTGCTAACTAGGCATGAGGTAAATTTCTCCACCATATCATGCTGACTCAGTACAATCCCCAAAGCACAAATGTCAACTGAGCATGTACTGAAATGGACATGTTATAAAATAATCTGATTATTGACAATAGAGACGAACATCCACAAACATTTCAAAGAGCCTAAAAGTGGATTTGGATATTTTAATGTTTTGGTATGTTTTGTACATAGAATTCCATTAACACAGTGATGATGGAAGTTGAATTGTAATTGAATCACATGATAAGGAATTAGGAAATTAGTAGAGCAAGTGTGAGAATTTCTTTTATAAACATAAAAACCTTCCAGAGGAAGTTTATGATAGCATACCTGGGAGAGACCAGAGAAATGTTAACAGGGCAATTTAAAGGCAAAACTTACACAAGTGTGAGTCATGGGAGGAGGAAAGGCAATGTTGTATGCAGCCCAGGTAATAACTGAGGCAGGAAGTGTCTAGGTCCTCCTCCACCATGGCTCTCATATTATTTATGAGGTAATAAGAGAAATGCTGATAGTGAGGCCCATACTTTATTGAGCTTGAGAAGAGAGCTCACCAGAATTGCAATACCAAATGCGATGGATGCAGAAAGCACCTGATTAAGGATAAACAGTCCAGTCGCTTAGGAAGCTCTCAGACCAGTGACTATTTTTAATGCTCTCTCTGCTGCTTATCACCACACTCTTTATGAGACTCACAAATATTTATTGAGCTCAGCCTGTGTGCCTGGAACTATATTAAGGTCCAGTAGGTTTTATAGGACACAGAGAAGTGATGACTCTTCAAGGAGCTCGTGTTTCTGCTCTGCCAAGTAGCATTAGGCCAAAGAAAATACTTTATTTCAGCTCATTCTCCTTTTGTTTTTGAATAGCGTTTCATTGTCATATTATCCCATTTGGTGCTCACATGAAACGGCTTCTGGATTTCTTTGAACTGTCCTTGGCATGCCATCTATATTTTGTGAATGGTGAAGAGATCTGAGATGCTAGCATTTTTTTCTATCCCCTTATGCTTTCAAATATTTTCGGGCTGCATGTTTATCAGTGCTGCCTGCTGGGAACTTTTCTGTCCCTGTAAAGCATCATCCGTAATGACTGTATTAAGGCGAAATTTCTGGGCAAGATCATAACAAGGGCAGGAACAACAATGCTAATTGCACTAATTGTGAAAATATTAGTTTAGTTTTAGCATTTCAAATACTCTTCAAACTGCTTTTTGAGAACACATCATCAAAACATTCCTTACATATGTAATATTTGAGGCTTTATTTGAAATATCTTTCTTCTTTAAATTTTACAAAAAATAAACTATAATCATTTCATTTTTTTGCCATTATGGTGATTTTATTTTCAAGTATTCTTCTATGGTACATGAACACTTAATATGTAACAGGAATGGGATTAGCAATTTAAAAACTAAATGTTCTAAGTGGCAACAAAATTGTCAGAGAGAATTTTTTAAGACATGTTTTCACGGGGCATGGTGATACACACCTTTAATCCCAGCACTCAGGAAACCGAGGTAGCAGGATAACTGTGAGTTAGAGGCCAGCCTGGGAGTACAGAGTGAGTTCAAGGTCAGCCTGGGCTAGAGGCTAGAGTGAGATCCTACCTCAAACAAGTAAAATAAAATAAAATAATAAAATAAAATAAAAAAACAAAGGTGTTGCCCCACCTCAGCATCAATGCACAAACGGAGAAGAAAAAAAGAAGGAAAGAAAACCTGGCTACCTCCAATGTAGTTCGTACCCCCTAGCCTAGACAAATCCAGTATGTGCACCTAGGAAGGACCCCAGTGGTTAGAGGACAGAGAGTAGGGAAATGGGGACATTCACAAGATTTGCTTATACAATGTATAATACTTATTCATAGTAAAGATATTAATTAAAGTAAAATAAAATATCAAGAAATATGCATTCTCTGTTTTTAAACCCACAATCAGAAAACTTTGGAAGGGTAGTAAGTATTCCTCACCAACCCTGTGAAGTGTCTGTTCTCATGCTGAATGAGGGAGCCCTCATTCAGTAGTCATTTGATTCCATTTTGAACCACAGAGAGCAACTCAGGTTGGCATTAGCTGTTAGGCTGTATTCACAGGTACCCACCTCCAGGACTGTTAGGGCACTTGGACTGAGTTCATCTAATCTGAATGGAAAGTAGAACTTTTCTTGTCCTTAAAAAAACTTATTAATTTTGTAACATAAGTTGTAAAATGTCCCCTCCGCTGGTCCCCGTGTCCCTGAAATCCCTCCTCAGTAGTGTTCACTGTGGGGTAATTAGGG
>PVHP010011917.1:0-19066 GCA_004024765.1 Zapus hudsonius
ATATATATATATATATATATATATATATAGTATATGACACACTATATATATAGTGAATATACTTAAGTAGGTAACAGTATTTGTAAAAATATTGAATAGCATTGAACTGCCTACTATTATCAAAGATTAGTGTTTGTATGTCCTAATAATTGGCCTGGAGATCATGGGAAAGCTGGCTTTATATTAGATCACGTTCAGTGCTTAGAAACACAGAGATTATGGGTAGCTGGGCGTGGTGGCCCACACTTTTAATCTCAGCACTCAGGAGGCAGAGGTAGGGGGATCACCATGAGTTCAAGGCCACCCTGAGACTACATAGTGAATTCCAGGTCAGCTTTGGCTAGAGCGAGACCCTACCTCAAAAAACAAAACAAAACAAAAACCAAACCAACCAACCAAACAAAAAAACCCACCCCCAAACTATAGTTTATTTAGGGCTGGAGAGATGGCTTAGCAGTTAAAGCCTGCAAACAGAAGGACCTGAGTTCGATCCTCCAGGACCCACGTAAAGCCAGATGCACAAGGTAGCTCATGTGTCTGGAGTTCATTTGCAGTGGTGGCTGGAGACCCCAGTGTGCCCATTCTCTTTCTCTCTGCCTCTCGCTCTTCTCTCTCTCTTTTCTCTTTCTCTCTCTCTCAAATACTTAAAAAAGAAGAAAGAAACATAAGATACGGAGCTTGTGTGGGGATCTCTCGAACTTCTCCAGCACATCTGTGCTAGTTTTTCTTTGAAAGATTTGACCCTATAGCCCCGGTGTGGGTGTTCACATGGGAGGCTCAGCACAGTGACTGTCCTCAGCAGGACTCGATGGTGACACGTGGACGCAGTCATTTATTTCCTCCTGGTTTGAGGACTCGCAGAGGACTCAGCAGAGATGGGTTGTCTCTGCTCCATGGGGCATCAGCTTCGGTCGCTTGATTAAGAGAGGAGGATTGATTGGCTCCAGGGTAGCTGGGGCCTCAGCTGTCTTTCCTGCATGCTCACAGGAGCGTTGCTGGTTGGCTGCTGGCTGGGTTGCAAGAAGGAAGAAGTGTTGTTGTCAGGCCTGAAGGCCTGTCGTGCAGGTGTCTCAGTGGCACCTGGCTAGGCCCAGCTCAGATCCAAGAGTGGGAATACAAGCTCTGCCTTTGGATGGAGACATGGCACAAACTGACAGGGAAATAGTTGAGTCCTCTTGAGAGACTAAGAGTTCCCACAGAATGACCACAACCACATTGTCCCCTGTATTAGTCAGGGTTCTCTAGAGGAAACAGAGTTAATAGAATAGATTATAGTGAAAGGGGATTTATTGGGATAGCTTACGACAGTCCAATAGTAGCAGTCTGTAGGCGCACAGGTAAGGAACCAGTAGCTGTTCAGTCCACGTAGATGGATGTCTCGGCAGTCCCAATCCAGCTCAGAAGGCCTGATGGATCCCTGGGGAGCAGCTGCTCTTCAGTCCACGATGTGAGGCCGAGGAAACTGGGTTCCGATGTCCAAGAAGGGTAGGAGAGCAGGATGCGCGTGCAAGTCACGAACCAGCACCAGCAGCCGGGGGAGGAAGGAGGAGCGTCTCCTTCCCCTTAAGCTTCCTTATATTAGTCTCCTTCTGGAAGGCTCACCCAGGATTACTATGGATTAGCTCAAATTGACAAATTTAGCCATCACAAGTCTTCTCCAAAATCCCGAAAGGAATTTGTCAATCCTTCCTGCAGGCAAGCTCAGAGACCCGCCCAAGATGATTATGGATTAGATCAAGTTGACAAACTTAACCATCACATCCCCTTCTCACTTGATGAACTTGTGGTCACAATAAGGGAAGAAGTCCTCGGAACACGTGGTCTGAAGGAGACTGCTGCCCAGCCAGCCTGTCGGGCACTGTGAGATTTGGAATTAGTGATGTCTTCATGGTTTAATTCACATCTTTACTTACAGACTTGTACAAGTGGATTTCCTTATTTTCTTTCCCTTAATTACATTTTCCAGTAATGACTAGGAAAAAGGTAGCAGTTCTACTTTGTAAGAAAACATACAAAAATTAGATGAAGTCAGTAAATTATGGCTCATTTTGAACATTAAAAAATTACATTAAATATTTTAAAACCTTCTTGAACATGAATTTTCTTAGAACACATAAAAGAATGAAAAAGTTAGGGATAGTAATACCTAGTTATTGTCATCATCTATGGATTAAAAAGTTTGGCTTGATGTTAATGCAGGAAATATTTTAAAGTTGCCAACTTCTGGCAAAATGATGATCCTTGCTCATTTTTACTCTTTAATAATTACCTGAAGCCGGGCGTGGTGGCGCATGCCTTTAATCCCAGCATTCGGGAGGCAGAGGTAGGAGGATCGCTGTGAGTTCAAGGCCACCCTGAGACTACAGAGTGAATTCCAGGTCAGCCTGGGCTAGAGCAAGACCTTACCTTGAAAAACCAAAAAAAATTACTTGAATTCCTATTTGCATGCTGATTATATACATTGTTTATCTCTGACATGATCAGAGATAGATAGAAAAAAAGAAACCTTAAGAAGAGAGATTCCTGGGCTAGAGAGATGGCTCAGTGGTTAAGGCACCTGCCTGCAAAGCCTGATGACCTAGGTTTGATTCCCCACAGAAAGCCAGATGCACAAAGTGGTTCATGCATCTGGAATTAATTTGCAGTGGCTAGAGGCCCTGGCACACCCATTCTCTCTGTATCTCTCTGCTTGAAAATAAATAAAAAGTTTTTAAAAAGTGAATCTTATTGATTAAAAACAATGTAAATGGTTATGGGACGTCATACCCTATATGTAGACAGAATAAACATTTTATTTATTTAATTTTTGGCTGCCCAGGATTGAGCCCAGGCTCTCAGACATGTTAAGCATGTGCTCAGTCACTGAACTTCATATGGCCCTAAAAGGACCACTTTCAATTCATACTTTCTTTTTAAAAAATATTTATTCATTTTCAAGGAGAGAGAGAGAGAGAGCGAGCGTGAGCCTGAGCCAGGGCCACCACCTTGTGGGTCTGGCTCATGTGGGTACTGGGGAATGGAACCTAGGGTCTTAGGCACTGGAGGCAAGTGCCTTAACCGCTAAGCCATCTCTCCAGCCCCTCAACTCATACTTTCATGAGGAAAAATTCTCCATTCACCAGGATGTCAGAAATGAGAAGTCTATAAGAAAATTTAATTGTACATATAATTGTTTTGAAAAGAGAGCTTTACAGTCTGGGGAGATAGCTCAGTCAGTAAAGCACTTGCTGTGGAAACATGAAAACTGGAGTTCAAGCCCCCAAACCCATGTATGAAAGGCTGTAATCCCAACATCGGGGAGGCGAAGACATCCCCTGGGGCTCACTGGCCGGACGGTATAGCCTATTTAGGCAAGCTTCAGGCCAATGGGAGAGACTGGCAGCTGAAGTGGACAAGGCGGTGAAGAAACATTTGTGGGGAGGTCGTGAGAAAACAGTCGATTCAAGATATATTTAAAGGAGGGCTGAAGAGATGGCTTAGCGGTTAAGGCGTTTGCCTGCAACGCAGAAGGACCTGAGTTTGATTCCCCAGTGCCCATGTAAACCAGATACACAAGAGGGCGCATGTGTCTGGAGTTAATTTACAGTAGTGGCTGGAGGCCCTGGCGTGCCCATCCCCTCTCTCTCTCTCTCTCTCTCTCTCTCTCTCTCTCTCTCTCTCTCTCTCTCACACACATAAATAAATCAAATATTTTTTTAAAAAAAAGATATATTTAAAGGAGTGGTTTTCAGAGGGAGCGGATCTGTGCCAGGAGGGAAGGAACTTGGAATTGGGGGACTACAGGCTCACGTAGCTCAGGGCACGGCTGGCTCGGGACCTAGGGCCAGCGCGGGTGGGATTAGCTGGGGGAATCCAGAATGACCCATGGTATCTAGTTGTCGGAATTCAGAGAGGGAAGACGTGAAGACAGGAGCAGTACTGATCACCCTGATCTAGGACTTCCAGCCCTCAGACTGAGACCGTGCATGTCTCCTGTTCAAGTCTCATGTTGGGCTGTGTCATGGGGGCCCCAGCACAGTGTACCCGTGAGCAGGTGGGTTAACGGTGATGCTGAATAAGAAGGTCAGTACCGGGAAGGAGTGGGTTTTGCTTAGAATGTGAGATGGAGGTGACACGAATGTCATGCCAAGTTGGAGAAGCTCTCTGTGTATTGCTGCGTAGGTGTGAGATCTGCTTTGCAGATAGGAGGACACAGCCATCGAACCCCGCACATGGGCTGAGGTCCCCGGGAAAGCTGCCCATTGAGAGGAGCAAGGGGCTCTGGGAAATCTTCAAGGCTGGGAAGAGAGAAGGAGCCCGAGGAGACTGGAAGGGGTTGGTGGGAAGGATGTGACATCCAGGGAAAGAGCTGGTGGGCCAGGTCCACCGTGGCCAGCACTGCTGAAGAAAGGAGACTGACCCTGCCCCCCTCCCGGACGCCTGGCTTGGAAGGACAATGCCAACAAGATCAGATTCAGTGGGGAGGTGGAGGTACAAGGCTGGCTGGAGTGAGTTCAAGAAAGAGTGGGAGGATTCTTTGAAAACCTTGGCAGGACCCCACAAACACACACTTTTGTGTCATTGATATCAATCCCATTGGTTTATGGGTCGGATGTTAGTAATTAACCGCAGTACTGATTGTACACTGCAGTGGGGGTATTTGAACATAAAATTGCCTCTGTTAGGAACCTAGTAGGGTGTTTGTGTATCCACACTGTGTGCAGCTCCACGGTGTGGAAGGGAGCGTACCTGGCTGGGCACACTTCTCTTCCACGTGTGACTGAGCTGACCAGAACTCCAAGGACAGCATTCAATGACCATTGTGCTGGCATCTGTGGTGGGTTGAGTTATACTTCTCCAAAATTTCCATGTTCAAGTCTATTTTCTATCTCTATAACAAAATGCCCAAGGCTAGGTGAAATGTCAAGAAATTTATTTAGTTCATAATTTTGGAAGTCAGAAGTCCAGATTGAGTTGTACCATTTGTTGATCCTCTGAGGTCCTTGTGATGGGAACAAGTGGGAGGGGTCACATGGTCAGACCGTGTGTGTGTGTGAGTGTGTGTGTGAGTGTGGTCTTGCTTGTGTATGGGCACAGCTGTGTGGGATGCATGTTGAGGCCAGAGGTTGACATTGCTGTCTTTGATCACTTTCCACTTTGTTGAGACTGGATCTCTTGTTGAACCCCGAGGTTACTGATTCGGTTATTCTGGCTAGCCACTCATTCCTGGGGCTCCCCTTTGTCTCCTAAACAAGGCTCCCGGGCAAGCTTCCGTGCCTTCGTTTTTCCTTTCTTCTTGGCCTTTATTATTGCAACATAACCATGAGGTGAGTTTTTTTCTTTTTTTTTCTTATTTTGTTTTTTGTTATGAGGTGATTTTTAAAAGCTAGTTGACTCCCCAGCACCCATGTAAGCCAGATGCACAAGGTAGCATATGCATCTGGAGTTTGTTTGCAGTGGCTGGAGGCCCTGGCACTAGTTGAGTGTCTTCCACGTTGGACCCTGATTTTTAGGAGAAGGATTTTCTCTATTACCCACGTTTCTTAGCACAACGTTCACATTTAAGAGGGCTCAATGTTTGAATAATGAATATAGATAATATGGATGGTATTCAAAAAAGCTTAAAGATTATTTAGAAATATGTTGACTCGATGAATTATAAAAAATATTATCTGTAGCAGTATTTGTGCATCTGTTTCAACATTTGTCTCACTTGTATTTATCTCCCAATCTGTCAAATTACACAAAAGCGCGAAGTGAGCTTAGCTGTTAGTGTTACAAGGGAACCCCTTAGGCAGCTCACTTTAATGTAGTTTCACAGAACAAAGAGTGATTCGTAAATCGGGCTGCTCCCAACCTGGGCTTCTGAGACCTGCCTACGTCACCACAGAGCAGGTGGCACTTATGGACAGAGGGAGGTGCCTGGCCCTTTGTCTTCTTTGGTTGACGTTCAGCTGTCATTGAGGGACACTCTGGGCTTTCAGCTCAAGCGGGGTAACCCTTGTCTGAAATGCTTGGGGCCAAAAGCACTTGGGATTTGGGCCTTTTCCCCCCTTTCTTTCTGATTTTGGAATGTCTATACAAAACAGTATATGTAAGGGCTGGGACCCAAGTGTAAACACGATGTTCACATGCACCTTAGACACGTAG
Organism: Zapus hudsonius; assembly: GCA_004024765.1. Lineage (NCBI taxonomy): Eukaryota > Metazoa > Chordata > Mammalia > Rodentia > Dipodidae > Zapus > Zapus hudsonius. Next base: position 6,130 of record PVHP010011917.1, read on the forward strand.
CCTGGAGGTAATTCTATGCAACCTCAACTGATTCATCTCTTGGGGTCCTGTGTGGAATACTCCCTTGGGGTGGCATGTTGGCATTTAAAAGGTTTCAGATTTTATGGCTTGAGGGATGGTTTAGAGGTAAGGATGCTTGCTGCAAGCCTGGGGGCCTGAGATGGCCTGAGAGAGATCACCTGAGCTCAGTTACCTGGGAGCTAGTTGACCACACATGTCTGTACTCTCAATCCTGAGGGGAGCAGAGATAGGAGGATTGCTGGGGGGGGCTGGTAAAAAAACTGCACCTCTGGGTTCAAAGAGAGATTCCATCTTGAGGAAATACCCAGATGAGTGACCTCCTCTGGCCTTCCCACTCCTGCGAGCTCATCTGCACATGCCTCTGTCTCTCACAGTTTTAGCTTTTAGAGCATCTCAGATTTTGAATTATTTTTGGATTAGAGAGCCCAACCAAGATAAAGCTTGTTAAGTAAGGACTCAGTTGTGGAGACAGCCCCAGGCCAAGGAGTTAGTTTAAAGATGCTTGGGGAATTGGGTGAGTGAACAGTGAAATAACATTTTTTAAAAACAATTTAGTGTTATTCGCTTTACGAGCTTGTATCATTTTATAATTATGGTTTTTTAAAATACTTTATTCATTTTCAAGCAGAGAGATACGGAGAGAGGGGGGAGTATAATTATGGTTTTGGATGGCTTCACAAGAGCCATGTTTCCTCAACCTTTTATGATCCCTTCGGATTTTTCTGGTGTGTGTGTGTTCATGGATGTGTCAAAGCACAAGTGTAGAGCTCAGAGAATAACTTCAGGTATTGGCTTCACCTTCCAGCTTATTTGAGGCAGAGTCTCCCCAGGCTGGCCGGCCTGTGAGCTCCAGGAGATTCTCTTGTCTCCGCCTCCCTGTCACTCAGGCATTCTGGAGTTACAGATGCCAACCATGGCATCAGATGTTTCCGTGGGTTCCTGGATCCAGAGCTTTATTCACTGAGCCTTTTTCCAAGCCTTTGGATTTTTGGTTGGTATAAAGAGCAATTTCTTTCACCCGGACATATGTGTGGACAGACATTATTAGTGTGATAGTCAGACCTCTCTGCTGAGGCAACCCCCTCCCCTTAAGGGGGAGGTGTTTAGTTAGAGCTACAACCTAGGTACTAAAACTGATTGGTCAAATATAAACCAATCAGTTGTCTCTCTGACTCACCTGGGGAGGACTTAAAACTAGCTTCCCTAGAGGAAGCCGGCCTCTTCCCCCATATGGCAATTGAGTAGAAAGACTGATGATCCAGGCCTCAGTGAGGTAAGGCCTATACCCCTACTCCAGCTGATGGCTGGGGTAGGGGGCAGGCTCCAGACTTTTTCTCTCATGAATCTCTCTTTCTCATAAAGGGAGCTATTTGTTATATTTTCTTGGGCTGCTTGTTTAGCTAAATAATATAAGTTTTGTTAAAACTCTCTGACACGTGTTCTCCCCACACTGGTAGCGGGAGAACTCTATAACTTCCCACATGGTGACTGGGAGATTTTCCCATCCAACTCCCCTTTTATTAAATTTATTAAATTAGAATAAGTGTGTAATTAAATTTTAATTCTGTCCCTGTGTATAATTCTTTGGCATTAGAGGACAAGAACACGGAGTAGGAGGAGGGGGAAGGGAGGATTCCAAAAACTCTCTCCCTCCCCGTGTTGCTTATGAATATTAATTATCAGCAACCCATATCATTAGGATACATTTCTAGAATGGCCTCCCAGACTATTTGCAACATTGTTAAGGTGGTTTCCTAAAAGGCATGTGCCATTTCCTTCCGACATCTGTGGGACGCCTGGCTTAACAGTGAAGCTCTCACAATATTCTTGTCTGCTTTCCTGAGCAATTCTTTTGAGCTTCAAGAAATTGCATATCATCCCTCAGGCTTATGTATTAGCTCCGTTTGTTTTTGGAGTGTGTGTGTGACCTTTTTTCATTTTTAAAATTTTGTACTTTGTTAAAGTGTTCAATTTTTTTTCTAATAGTATTAAAATTTTTTTCTGGTTTATCTTTTCCCTTTTGCTTTTAATTAGTTATTAGTCAATTTTTATATAATTTAAACTGTACTGCTTGAAAAGGAATAAATATTAAAAATTTTTTTTAAAAAGGGCTGGAGAGATGGTCAGTGGTTAAGGCACTTGCCTCCAGTGCCCAAGGCCCCCAGTTCAGTTCCCCAGTACCCACATAAGCCAGACCCACAAGGTTGTGGCCTGGTGCGCTCTTTCTCCCTCTCTCTACCTCTCTCCCCTGCCTGTATCTCTCTGCTTAAAAAAATGAATAAATAAAATATATTAAAAAATTTAAACTGTAGACCTTAAACTCCCCTCCTCTCCATGGAGCATTTGGGACTAAAAACAAACCCAACAAACTCAGCTTTCCAAAACAGCAGTAGAAGACCAAAGGCCGAGTCCAGAGAACTGCTGATTGTTTTTCATTACGTGACATGATTTGTTATTTCTGAGTGATTTTACAGTTATTGGTGGCATCAGGAGTGTGTTTGGCCCCAGCTGACCACCTGTGTTAAATGAAATCACATAGTAACAGCCTCTCCTGCTGAGCTAGGGTTAACCTTCTGCAACGTGGCAGATGGGGGCTGAGGATTTGACTTGGTGTACAGAATAAGCTCCTGAAAGAAGCCATGAGGTTCTGTGTAACTTGCACCTCATGTGATGGGTGCTGGGCTCCACTATCTGCTTGATGAAGCTGTTACTTGACAGGAGCTCACAAAGTGAACTATGGGCTGGGGAGATGGCTCAGCGGTTAAAGGTGCTTGCTTGCAAAGCCTGCAGGCCCAGGTTCGATTCTCCAGTACCCGGGTAAAGCCGGATACACCAAGTGGAGCATGCATCTGGAGCTGGTGGGGTCCTGTGTGCTCATTCTCTCCTGCTCTCTCTTGCAAATAATTAAATATTTAAAAAGTGAATTATGTAGGAAGAAGGGGCTAGCTAGCCCGTGCAGTCTCTGATTTAGTTGAGAGGTGAGGACACCCTCCCTCCGCCCCAGGCAGCAGAAATGTCTACAGACAAGACAGACCGGCAGACAGGCAGGCAGATAGACAGATGTGCATCTCAAGTATTTTTTATTTTTAAAATGTTTTTGTTTATTTGAGAGAGAGAGAATGAGAGAATGAGAGAATGAGAGAATGAGAATGGGCACACCAGGGCCTCCGGCCACTGCAAATGAACTCCAGACACATGCACCACCTTGTGCATCTGGCTTTATGTGGGTGCTGGGGAATTGAACCCCAGTTGTCAGGCTTTGCAAGAAAGCACCTTTAGCTGCTGATCTATCCTTCCAGCCTCACCTGAAGTATTTTAAACGGATCTTCATATTGATTAAAATCCCACAAAGGTGACTCAGTGTATACAGATGCTTGGTGAGGCACGGCTCACCTCTCTAGAACATTCCATTCTGAAATTCTTCATTATCCCAAAAGGCCGGAGAGAAAAGGCATCGGTGATGCTATGCTAACATACATATTTTCAGAGGTTTTGGTGGAAGCTGATTCAGAGGGATGTTACAAGGAAAAAGTGCAGCCTTTGTTTGGGTTTGGTCCGAGGAGCAGTTGGAATGGACTCAAGGGCTTGACCTCTCACTGTGCTGCCTGAGATCTAATATGACTTCTCGTTGAATAACCTCAAAGGACAGCTGGGCAGCGCCATGAACGCACACGAGGCGGGTTCTCACCTGTTGCCTGTGATCAGAGCCCCTCGTTTCTCCCCAGGGCACGTGGGTTGACATGCTGCGACTTGTTTGCAGAGAACCGCGGCGAGGGGCGGAGAGGCACGCAGCCCTGGGTGTTTTAAATAGAACCAAGGGGTGCGTTTTTAGAATGAAAAGCAAGGAGGCTGAGCTTCAGGCCACGGGTCGTTTCCTAAAAATAAAGTTGCTGAACTTTGAAAGAACTTTCGGATTCGCTTGTCAAACTGGAGTGGTTTCACAGGGGGGAAGAAATCTGACACTGTTTACCATTTGGGCCGAAAATGGAGCATCGATTCAATTTTGACTTTGAGATGATGGAAGGGTGTTTTCGCAGGGCCAGCCTGGAGGGCAGGATGGAGGAGGGCTTTGCTGCCTAACCTGATCCTGCGATCTTAAGGCCAGTTTTCTTGAAGGCCTCAGTGTGCACCGTTGACTTGGTGGCGTTTTCTGCCACTGTCACTCCTTCACCCTGGGAGCCACAGGTTTCCACAGAACTTGCTTCTCAAGGGCCTGTTGTTGGATTATTAATTATTATTATTAATTATTATTATTATCATCATCATCACGGTAGGGTCTCACTCTAGCCCAGGCTGACCCGGAGTTATTCACTCTGTCATCTCAGGGTGACTTGAATGGCGAGCTTCCTACCTCCGCCTCCTGAGTGCTCGGATTAAAGGTGCGCGCCACGAGGCCTGGCTATTGTTGGATTATTAAAACAATATAGTTTTTTAATTTTGAAAAAGTCCAAAAGGAATAACAGCAAACACCTGTACACTGCCTAGAATGACTCCATGCCTATTTGGGAATCTTGCGTGCTATGGCGCCAGTAACACATGCCTTTGTGTGGTCATATTTGTTACTCATTTTTCTTTTCAAAAGTTATTTATATATCATATGTGTATGAGCCACCAGGGTCTCTTGCCCTGCAAAGAATGCCCGTTTGGCTTTATAAGGGTGGCTGGGGAATTGAACCTGGGGATGGCATTAGCTGTTGAGCCATCTCCTCTGCCCTTCTATCTTCCTTTCTAGAAAAAAAAATTGAGCCAGGTGAGTTGCATACCTGCAATAATACATGTTGCTTGTCACAGGAATGCCTTTTTTTGGGACAGAGTCTCATGTTACTGTATGGAGCCAAGGATGACCTTGAACTTGGATCATCCTGCCCCCCACCTCTGACATGCTGGCATCACAGTGTGAACCACCATGCCTGGCTCTTGTTTGGTGTGTGTGTTTAGTGTAGGTGGTGGTGTGTGTAGATGCCCTGTACACCTGTGTGTGGAGGCCAGAGGACCACGTCTGGTGTCTCCTTGGTCGCTTCTTCAGTGTGTTTCCTTGGGACAGAGCAGCTCACTGGAGCTGCTGTTTTTGATCAGACTGGCTGACCAGCAAGCCCCGGTGATTCTCTGGGCTCTGCCTCCCACAGGACCGGGGTTCCAGATGTGCATGGCCAGGCCCAGCTGTTTATGTGGGCGCCAGGGAATCAAACTCGAGGGAGCCAGGCCATCTCATGCCCTCATGCTTGTGTGACAAGCACTTTTACTCACCGAACCTTACCCCCAGTTTCCTTGTTTTTGTGAGGTGAGGTTCAGGCTGGCCTTGAATTCACAATCTTCCTGCTTTGACCTCCCACGTGCTGAGATCATAAGCTTGTGCCACCATGCCTGCCAACAAGGCATCAGCCATGAGAGTTCAGAGATTTGGGGTATTGTGTATGTAGAAAATAAGGAAACCTATATATCATGATGTATTTGTTTTCTGGTACTTAAAACCTGGGACCTACTAGAGGTTAAATTTGATAGAAACATATCTTAGTTTACTCTTTTTTTTTTTGGTTTTTCAAGGTAGGGTCTCGCTCTAGTCCAGGCTGACCTGGAATTCACTATGTAGTCTCAGGGTGGCCTTGAACTCATGGCGATCCTCCTACCTCTGCCTCCCGAGTGCTGGGATTAAAGGCGTGCGCCACCACGCCCGGCTAGTTTACTCTTAATACTTCTATCCATTTGGGTGTGTTTGTTCTGAGCTGGTCTGTAATACACTGCTTACCAGGATAAAGAAATCCCTTTCTGTCTTAGTTGGCAAATAATTTTAATTTGTTGTTGTGAATAAGTAATAGAGTCTATTGGAAGCTTTTCTACATTCTTTGAATTTCTCATCTTTTTTTTTAATAACATGGAGAATTATGTAGCTACATCTGCTAACATTAGAGCCACCGTTGTATTTCTGGAATTAATTCTACCTGTCCTTCTGCTTGGAAAATACGCAACATTCATTTAGACATTTTGCACCTGTTTCCATAATGGCAGTTTTCATTTAATTTTTTTTTTTTTTTTTTGGTTTTTCGAGGTAGGGTCTCACTCTAGCCCAGGCTGACCTGGAATTCACTCTGTAGTCTCAGGGTGGCCTTGAACTCATGGTGATCCTCCTACCTCTGCCTCCTGAATGCTGAGATTAAAGGTGTGCACCACCAAGCCCGGCCTTCATTTAATTTTTATATTTAAGTTTTTAATTAATTTGCGAGGAGAGAGAGAGAATGGGTATGCCAGAGCCTTTTGTCACTTTGTCACCTTTTGCTTTCGTGGATACTGGGGACTTGAACCCAGGCTTCCAGGCTTTGTAAGCAAGCGTCTTAACTGCTGAGTCATCTCTCCAGCCCTCATTTTCATTTTCTTTTGGCCCCTACTCTTTGATCATATGTTAAGGTTATACTGTCCTTCCCTTCCCCCCTTTTCTTTCTCTCCTCTCTCCCTCCTTCCTCTTTTTCCTTTCCTTTTGAGACAGGGTTTCACTCTCTAGCCCAGGCTGGCCTTGAACTTTTGGCAATCTTCCTGCATACCTTGCACTGTCCCTTTCGAAGGAGTTTCATTCTGGAAGCTCAGAAGTGAACCTGGACCCTGAAGGAGTTCTGGCAATTGCTGCCCATGGGCCCTGGGTGATGGCTGTTGTCTGGGCCACTTAGCATCAGGCCAAGACTCACGGCGACCCCTTTGCGGATCTTGTCTGTGCACAGGTGTCTTCTCTCCAGTACTTGGTCCCGCACATTCCAGCCTTCCAGCATCCTGAGTGAGGCTTCTGCCCTTCAGCTCAGCAGAGCCATGGTTCTCCGTGTGGCTCTCCTCCCTATGCTGGGGACCCTAAAGTGCTCCCTGAGAAGCTTGAAGTGTGCACCTCATTACTTCCCTTGTTTCAAGAAGTAAGATTGCATAACAGTTGTTTTACGTCTTATATCCGGGCTTTTAGTATTTTCCAAAAGGCTTATTTAATAGTTGTTCCTCCAGTATGATCATCAGCAGACATGGTCTTTTTTACTTGGAAACTTCGTTTTAATTTCAATTTTTATTTATTTGCAGAGAGAGAGAGAGAGAGAGAGAGAGAGAGAGAGAGAGAGAGAGAGAGAGAGAAAGAATATGAATGAGAATGGGCACACCAGGGCCTCTAGCCACTGTGAACCAACTCCACATGCATGTGCCTCTTTGTGCTTCTGGCTCTACGTGTGTTCTAGGGAATCAAACCTGGGTAATTAGGCTTTGCAGGCAAACACCTTAACTGCTGAGCCATCTGTATCTCTCCAGTCCTAATTTTATTCTTTGGTTTTGTACATGTGTGTGGGTGCATATGCATGTGTGTGCACACGTGTGGAGGCCAGAGGATAACATTGTTCTCAGGAACACAACCCACCTCCTTAGAGACAATTCATTGTCCCAGAGCTCACCAGTTACTTTAGACTGGTTGGCCAGTGAGCCCCAACGATCCTGTCAATGCTGGGGTCACAGGCATTGCCACCATTTAGGTGGCTTCTGGGATTGAACTCAGGTCCTCATGCTTTCAAGGGAAGCACTTTTCTCACAAGCTATTTTTCTAACTCTGGTCCTCTTTTTAAGACAGGGTCTAACTCTGTAGCTCACCCAGGCTGACCTCCAACTAGTGTCGCCATACGTGTCTTCAGAAACTTTTTGTCATTGGTTTTTGTTTAAATGGAAGGCTTGATTGAACATTGAGCAGTTTTTCAAAAGATATCTACCTCGTTAGTTTTTAGCTTTTCCTTTGCATTTCTAGTTCATTTCCACAAACTGTATCTCATACAAGATCTTTCTTTTTTTTTTTTTCGAGGTAGGGTCTCACTCTAGCCCAGGCTGACCTGGAATTCACTCTGTAGTCTCAGGGTGGCCTTGAACTCAAGGTGATCCTCCTACCTCTGCCTCCCGAGTGCTGGGATTAAAGGCGTGCGCCACCACGCCCGGCCTCATACAAGATCTTTCTGTTTCCTTCCGCACCTGAACTTCCAGGCTAACTCCTTAATGTGCTTTTGGACTGGAGGTTTAGGAGCTGCTCGCAGATCCTTCCAGCCCATCGTAGCCTGCTTTCCTCCTTGTCTGTAACTGCTTTGTTTCACCCTCCGTGAATCTTCTGGAACATATTGGATATGGGTTTCTGAAACTGTTTCTAGAAGAAATAACGATCATATACTGTCAAATGTTAGAAAAGACCTTGGATATTTGCAGAGTATGTTTGAGTAATTTTTGATGGAAAAACATCTGTTTTGGAGGACCGAGGACTGTTGGACTGAGTGCCACACAAACCAGATCCAGGGGCGCGGTGGAGTGCGAGCCATCTTTCCTGTGGAGATGGTCTTAATCCAAGCCTCATGCCAAGGGGGGCAGGGAGGCTCCGCGTTGGCCTCAGTCTGCCAGGATACAGCTCAGGCTCTTCCTGCCTTAGGCTCATGACATCTTCCTACTCAAGTCACATTGCTGGTCTTACAGTCACTAGCTTGGCAAGGGGACACGCGTGCACAGCGCATGTGGAATGTCACGTGAAGGATGACCATGGATGGGAGCTCCATGAGTGGAGGTGGGCAGGTGTTTGAGAATGATCCAGAGAGGAAGCTCGAAGGATCTTTCCTAGAATGGAGGTTCTGAGCGCCTGGACGGTGCATAGATGGGGAGCTGGGCATTCTGTTTGCCAGGGTGAACTTGCAGGAAGTGAGGGGGGCCAGGAGCTTGGGGCCATGTGTCCAGGGGGTTGAGATGCTCCCAGGGCCAGGAAAGATGTGTTGAAGGTTTTTTGAATGGAGGGAAGAGAGTGACACGAAGAGCAGAGTTTTAGGAAGACCAGCTGTCTGTCAGAAAGTCTGGGTGAGGCTTTTGTCCCCTGACTTGCCACTGGGGAGTTCAAGCAATGCTGAAGCCTGAGGGCCTCCTGGGAGTCTCATTTAATGGGTCTGAAGGAAATTTTACAAGCTCCCAGGGGAGACTAATGCTCAGTGCAGCCTGGGAACTGCTGTCTAGTTTCTCAATGAGATATTTTTCTTTTCTAGGTAGGGCTTCACTGGAGCCCAAGCATGACCCAGGATCTCACTCTATGGTCCCAGGCTGACCTTGAACTCAAAGAGATCCTCCTACCTCTGCCTCCTGAATGCTGGGATTGAAGCATGTGCGACCACACTGCCTTTGCTGGCCATGTGTCTGCAGAAGTCAACTGGTTGGAGAGACCTCCATTTAAAATAGCATTGCTCGGCTGGACATATGTGGTGATGCACGCCTTTAATCCCAGCACTTGGGAGGCAGAGGTAGAAGGATCACCACAAGTTCAACGCCACCCTGAGACTACAGAGTGAATTTCCCTCTTGTTACTTTCTCTCATCCGCCACCACATCTGTCTTCCACTGATCCCCTTCTTTCCTCTTCTACTTTGATGTCTTCCCCAACCCCCACATCTACCAACCACGACGAGATTTTGATGGATCCAGTATTGTGTAGGTCTTCAGGTAACGACAGTCAGTGTGAGGTCATGAATGCAGTGACCACTTTATGTCCTGAAGACAGAGTTCCAATACACTTCTCCCCATCCTCTGGCTCTTATATTTCTTCACGCCTCTTCCACAGTGTTCCTTGACCCGTTGGGGCTGGGATAGAGATGTCTAATTCAGCACAGAGCATCCAACAGCCACTTGACTTTAGCACTTTGACAAGTTTTGAGTGTCCCTAGTATCCACTGCCAATTGGAAAAAGCTTCTTTGACCAAAGGTGAGTGGAGCTCTAATCTGTGGGCATAAACATAAATATTTAGAGAGCAATTTGATGGCTATAACATACCCATTTAGCCAAACAACAGTAGGAGCTTTTCTCCTAGGGCCTAAGACCTTCCCAGCCCTAGGCTTTTGGCTAGGTTTTCTGTACCGGGTGTGAGTTCCTTCCTATGGAGCAGGCCTCAAATCCAATCAGAGCAGTTACCTCCGGTGGTAATAGTGGTTGGTTATCACGATTGCACCATTGGGCACATCTTGCCTGGCCGGTCATCTGTGTCACTTAAGTGTCACAGCTAAGTTAGACTGATGACTTTTCTTCCCTAGAAGCCTGCTTAGCACTTTCTGGACCTCTGACAGATATCCAGAAGGGAGAAGGCTTCTAGCTCAATTCCCATCACAACCAAGGCATGTGGAGACTTACAAATTTTGCATTGCATGAAGTAGATCATGACAGATAGACACACACACACACACTTTTGGAAGGGCCTGTAGAGATCCTGAGAATTTGCCTATAGGGAAAAGTTGGTCTGGTTTTCATTAACAAGGGTCTGGGGAGATGGCTCAGTGGGTAAAGTGCTTACTGAGCCAGTTTGAGAACCTGAGTTCAGACCCCCAATTTACCCAGTTCAAGCCGATCTGTTTATTCGCATGCTGCAGGGACTTCCCGGCTGAGCCTCGGTAGGACAGGGAGCAAAGAGTCCTCTCGTTCTCCCAATTCTCCTCCCCAAACTTACTGTTGTGCTGTATGTATCTTATAACATGGCACATTCATTTTTCTTCTGGTGGAAAATATTTGTGAAATTTTTGGCATTTTTCACTATCCTCTCCCAGCCTCCCGCTATGAAAAATTTGAAGACCCCCCCCAAAAAAAAATTGCTTCCCTTCTACACTTCTAATGCATTTATGTCATGGCCCAGGTAGGTTCTTTTGTCACATTGAGTGGTCCTTCCCTGCCCTTTCCTGGGAGCCTGCACCTGCAAGCTGCACCGGGCAGCCATTTGCAGGACACCTTGGGAGGGAGGAGAGGCGGAAATCATTGTCAGATGTTAGACTGAAACCCGCCCCTAATTGAAAGCAGGAAGAGAACGCATACATGAAAGTGCCTGGGGCTGATCCCTGGCAGAAGCCCAGCACGGCAAGTGAGATCCAGTCCCCACTCCTGGCCGATTGTGTTCACAGAGGGTTGGGGGGACAGACCAGGGACTTGGCCACAGCACCTGGGACCCAGCAACCAAGTTTGCTCAGTCAGAAAGACGAATATGAGTGTACCCAGTTCTAGAAGTACATAGCTTTTAAATTTGAATTCTTGAAACCTAATAGAGGAACACTTTTGGGGGACCATCATAGAGTTACTGTGTTCCCTTTGCCCTCAGACCTAAGGATAGCGGATTTACCCTCAGGTCACCTAGGCAACTGGCTACATCTTGAGACTAATTTTCCCACAACTTCTTGAAAAGTTGGTGTTCTGACAGTTGGGGGTTATTTCTTGTTATTTGTTAGGATGAATCGAAATCATATTGTAGTAAGAAGAGAAATGAATCTTCTCTCCTTTGTAGAAGTTTAAAAGGTTCCAGAGCTGTTAGGTCTTGGTAATTTGGGTTTCATAACCAAGTCTAGAAGAAGAGCCAGCAGACTTTGTTAATTCTTCCAGTGGGTTAATAGTGCACTCAGTGGTTCTCCAGTGAAACATGCCTGGGCTCACGTCCCTCATCTATTTTGAAATGGTTTGTCAGGCTATCTGGCACTGATCTTTTGAAATATTATTTTCACCTGCATGTGTGTATGCATGCACACACACTAGGGTCTCCTGCTGCTGCAAACATACTGCAGATGCATGGGCCTCTGTGTGTGTGTCTTTCTGTGGGTGCTGGGGAGTCAAACCTGGGCTGGCAGCCTTTGCAAGCCACTTTTAACCACTGAGCAATCTCCCCAGCCCCCACGTTTTTATGCGTGGGTGTGGTATGTGTGGTTTAGTATACTGATATGTGGGCATGTGTGTACACAGGTGCATGTACCCCGTGCACAAACGGGAGTGCTCTAGAGAAGGATGTGTCCTCCTGTCACACCTGGAACTCACAGGTTTTCAGACAGACTGCTTAACCAATGTGATGTTTCTGTCACCCCATCCCTCAGTACTGGGGTTACAAGTTTGCATGGATATGCCCATGTTTCTGTCACCCCATCCCTCAGTACTGGGGTTACAAGTTTGCATGGATATGCCCAATGTTTTTATGTCGGTGCTGGGACTTGAACTCAGGTCCCCATGCTTATGTAGCAAGTGCTCTTGCCCACTGAGCCATCTTCCCAGCCTCCTCTGGCATTGAAGTATGGGGGATATGGTAGTTGAAGTATGAAGGGCTTATAGCAAAGGGGCAGCGTCATACATTTATTTGAATCAATGCAGAAGGCTTCAAAGGGATTGAGCCACAGACCTATGGCAGAACCTAATCCAATCCAAAGTCGACCACCTTTAAATTCTCAAGGGTCCTTGCCTGTGTTTAAACCCACTAGCCTTACCCATGACCCATGGCTCTGCTACCTGTCTAACTCTGCTTGGCCACAAGTCAGGTGATTCAGAGCTCACACATCTGGCGAATAGGAGATAGACGGTAGGTTTCTTCTTGGTTGCTGTTCATTATAAAGGCAGAGATGGTGTCCAGAGTGCTGGATGTCTCATCAGATCAGCAGGTGTTTATGGGGTGACTCAATGTTTTTGCCCTTGGTTTTCTCATATGTAAAGAGTATGTTGGATTAAAGAGTAGCACATCTTGGAGCAAGTGGGATAGCTCAGTTCATAAAGTGCTTGCATTGCAAGCAGGAAGACCTGAATTCCGTCCCTAGAATCTACACTTAGAAAAAGGCTGACTGGACTGACTCTGCTTAGATCCCAGCACTGAGGAGGCAGATGTCAGGCTTGCTAGTCAGACAGTCTGGCCTACCTGGAGTTTTGCAGGCCTTGTCTCACAAAAAGGTGGATGGTGTCTGAAGAATGACCTCTGCGTACACGTGCACCTGTGTACGCACAATACACCTGTACACACATGAACACACATACACAAATAGAAACAAGGTTCTGACAGCCGTGCGAGTCTATAGGAGAGTCTGTTTTGGGGGTTAGAGATTGTTTTTTGATCAAGTTCTGCTAAAAGTATTTAAACATAACATTTCAAAATTAAGTTTAAACTCAA
>PVHP010011917.1:19166-44816 GCA_004024765.1 Zapus hudsonius
CCCCCCTTTCGGATAATAATGTCTGTCTTCCCTTTCCTCAAGAATTTCCATGTCAGGCTTACGTATTAAGTCTCTTAAAAATATTTGACTTACAGGACAAATTTACTCTTAAGTTGTAAACCATGGTAAGAACCAGGATTATAGGGGATCGAGGTTGGAAGGGAACAATAAACATAGTTATTGGATTGTGGTAGAGTCGTGAGTTTAAAAATTCTTTTTGGGGTGGAATGCTTTAGAGGTTTGAAGTGCTAATAATTTAAAAAGAGAGACAGTTGTATGCATTCTTTAAAGATAATGGAAGAGGCAGGAACTTAGTTTTCTAGAGAGGGAAGATATTCAGCTGAACGCCAGTCCTTGTAAGGGACACTCTTGAGCCTCAGTAGCCCGTCACTTACATCTCAGGTGCCATGAGCTTTCTATTTAAAGGGTCATGGTTTTGTTTTATTGTGTTTCTTGGAGTCGGGGAGTGAGCGCTGCAGAGAGAGCAATGCAAGTGGAGAGCTAAGAAAGATTCTCCCTGACCTCCCTGGACTCCAGAGACAGCAGCCCTTAACACATGCAGAATCCTTGCATTAAACCGTCTCCTCTTAGTGGATAACAAGGTGCAGAAGGTACCAAGGCTATCACTCCTCGCTTGTGTAGGAATGTAAAATACAGGGAGTAAGCAACTTGAAAATGAACTTGACCTTGCAGTTCATTTGTCAGTGGCTTGCTTGGAATTTTGAAGGCTTTTCCCTCCCATAGAGACAACTTCCACTTGGGTGATTAGTGGTGTTAGCCCACAGACTTGATTTAACATGTTAAATATCATAATTATCCTAACTTACAGAATTGGCCACCTACTTTTTAAATTTTTTTTTCAGAAGGCCTCTCATAGCTTCTTCCTGTCACTGTCTCCTAGATCTTTTTTTTTTCCTCTGCTTTTCTTCATTTTTTCCCCCCTCATTTCTTCTTATACCATATATTAGCTAACTAGTATCTGACAAAAATCAGCTTAGGGGAAGAAGGGTTCATCTCATCTTCTAGTTCGGGTTGTAGTTGATCATGGTGGCAAAGGCTCCATGGTAGGAGCTTGAAGCCCATCCACAGCAAAGAATTGATGGACACTAGATCTCAGCCAGCTCTCTCCCTTTAATACAGCCCAGGACCATGGAATGGTACTGCCCTTAGTCAACATGGCTCTTCCCACCTCAACCTAGCCAAGATCATCCCTCACAGAGGGTAACCTCATCTATAGAATCCCTCCCAGGTGACTCTTGGTCCTGTAAAGTTGACAGTCAGCACAAACCATCCCACACTCCAGTACTTGAGTGTTCTGTCATGATTCACAGATCGGGGACCACAGTGAAGTCTAACCACTTAGATGGCACCTCATTTGAAAGACATTGCGTTTTCTTGCATTTCTCTGTGACAAGGAGGGACGGGCCAGCTACTACCGAGCGAGAGCTCCCTCCATGGCCCGTGTTGGTTTGAATGTTTTAGTTGTGTCGTTAACTGACAGCTCACAACGACTCTATGAACCTCACTTTACAGCGCTTTGGAGGTCAAGGTCATACAGTGAATTGACGTGTGGCTGTGAAGATTTAACTGGGTAAATCCTTCCCAACTTTGTGGGACACGTGGTTGCTGTTGTCATTTCTACCACTGTAGCCCCCAAAACATAGATGATAGTTCAGTGACAATTTGTGTTTCACAAAACACCTTCATTGTGACATTGAAATTTGGATTTCATGTAAATTTCACAATTCCACAGAATCTTACTGTTCGTTGTTTTCTCAACCATTTAAAAATGTTAACTGTCATTCTTTTTTAAAAAAATAATTTTATTTATGCATTTGCAAGCAGAGATGAGAGAGAGGGAGAAGAGAGAAAAAAGAGAGAGGAGAGAGGGAGAACGGGAGAATGGGCATGCCAGGGCCTCCAGCCATTGCAAATGAACTCCAGATGGATTTGCCACTGTGCATCTGGCTTTACATGGATACCAGGGAATTGAACCTGGGTCATTAGGCTTTGCAGGCAAGTGCCTTAACTGCTGAGCCATCCCTCCAGCCTATGACCATCACTCTTAACTCGTGGAGCATACAAAAAGCAGGCTGACTTTGGATGAGTTTGCTTACTCTTTCCTCTGAGGGGAATAGTGATTATTTTGGTGCCAGCAGACAAATTAATTATGTGTCCTTAGAATGATTTAAAGCTTTGACTATATCGTAGTCAGACATCTTCCTTCTAGCGTTTTTCTGATCTTCAAAACAAAAACATAATTCTGCCTTGAATTATGCTTTGGAGATTCAGAGTGAGATTACAGAGTGTTACAATTATTTTTTTTTTCTGGTCTTATTACTTACATAAACTGTGAAGCCATTTATAAGCAACATTATTCATCTTGAGTATCACCATCCCCTGCTAGACTCTGACCTTGGTCATGTGCATGTATGGGTTGTTAGTGAGATCCATTTGCCAGATAAAGAAGCAACTTCCCTCCCCCTTCGAGCCCCCTCTTGGTAACAGCCCTGTAATTTAGACAGGAATGTTAGGAGTGAACCAGGGGCTATGGTTTCAGCGCTGACTTGGTCTGGGTGAAATCAGTGTTAGGTGATTTGCTCTGAAAACTGTATCTGCTGGGCAAATTCTTTTGAGTTCTTGGGCATCTATGTGGGCGTGCTTGTGGGTAAGGACAGGAGGTAGCCTGGGATGCTACCTGACCTAATATTTACTTCATAAACTTTTCCATCTTTATCTGGTTGCTGCATGAGGGTTAGGATACAGGGAAGTGGAGGTCCACCGAGAAATTGCTGGAGAAGGCATTCTTGGAAAATCAGCCATAACTCAGCCATGCAGAGCTGGGGAAGGGTCCTTCCAGAGGAGACAAGGATGTGAGGCCAGTCCAGCTCTCATGGAGACCCCGAAATGACGACAGCACTGCAACTCTAAAGCAGTAAAGGCTCAGTTGATCCCTTGATAGTTAACGACTCTCCCTTCTAATCATAATTAATCATCCTTCCCAGGAATCTCATGTGCTAGGCTCATTTGGGCTATATTTCTTACATTATTTTTAAATGTTGCTATTTTAAGGTCTTGTTTTATTTTTAGCCAGTGAAGTAGGAGAGTAAGGCTCTTTCAAGTGCTCCTCTCTAGACATAAAGTTGCCTGGAATGGCAAAATGTTTTATATCCATTGTGTGAGATCTAAAATGCTTCAGTCTTGGACCTTAATCTCTCCAGTTATCATGGAGCACATCTGTGTTGGAGACATTGTCCTGGAGGGAAGGGAGGGAAGGGGAGAAGGGGTACTGCTGACCAGCTGGACTTGTTTCTTTTCTTCTCTCATCACCAATTGCCTGACAAGAAGCAGCTTATGGAGGTTTATTTTGGCTTGCAGTTGCAACCAATACAATCCACGATGGCAGGGAAGGCAGGGCAAAGAGAGTGGAAAGCTGGCTGGTCATGTTGCATCTGGTCAGGAAGCTCTCGTTTGAAATTTCCTTTATAGTTTTGAAATGGTAATAGACGAATAAAACAACTCCCAAGTTTCAAATAGGAAAAGATGTCCTAATTTTAAATATTCATTTATTTGCAAGGGGAGAGAGAGAGAGATTGAGAGAGAATATATAGGCCTCTAGATGTACTGAGCACACAGTTGTGGACGCTATATAGGATTTCAGCCACTTGCACATGAACTCTTTGTGCATCTGGATTTATGTGGGTTTTTTCAAACCCATTACAGGCAAGTGCCTTGACCACTTAACCATCTCTCCAGCCCCAAAGTGTCCTATTTTACTTGTCATCTGGAAGCCTGATCTGGCTGTGGCATCCATCCGTAGTGGATCAGAGCTGGTGGTAATGGGAGGGTTGGCCCTGTAACAAGTGATGTGAACACACAGGAACAAAGGGAACCCAGGCGTCATCGTGAGGTCCTTGGCACCTGGTTGAATGTGGGGTCCAGGAAAGAGAACCAGGCATGACCATTGCTTGAGACTGTTGGGAGAAAGGAAGGGGGTGGAGGTCTTTTCACTCCACAGCATTTAAAAGATTGTTTTCTTTAGTAAGACTAGCTGGGCATGGTGGTGCACGCCTTTAATCCCAGCACTCGGGAGGCAGAGGTAGGAGGATTGCCTATGAGTTCAAGGCCAGCCTGAGACTCCAGTGAATTCCAGGTCAGCCTGGGCTAGAGCGAGACCCTACCTTGAAAAAGTTAAAAAAAAAAAGGTGTGTGTCACCACACCCACCACCCAGCTAAGTAAGACTATGGGTTTCCTCGGAAAGTGTTTGGTACTTGGAGAAAGATATGGTCTGAGGTGGAGCTTTCCTCTATACCCCACTAACAACTCAAGTAAGGGGTTTCTGGAGGACCAGGCTGGTTGGCTGGTTTGGAAGAGTCTGGCCCATGCATTCTGGAAAACTCGCTGGTGCAGTTGGGAATTTCATTCATGCTTTTCAGTGAGGTGGGTTACTGTGGTGTTCTCTTGTCATATTGCTGGCACTCCATGAAGACCTCTGCTTGTACAGACGTTTGCGGTCACTTTCTGATTCTATTAACGTTTACTCCGCTTACAACCCTGAACCCTCAGAAAGGCCGTGCTCACACTAGGTTACTCTCCGGCCTGCATCCTCTCCATGTTTGTTATTCAGGTGTGGCTCTCAGTGTCGTCTCAAAACTGTCACACTGTGCTGGCATTCCAGGGTCTGTTTGGGTTCTTTACAAAAAAGACATCCATTCATTTGAGAGGTGGGAGAAAGAGAGAGAGAGAGAGACAGAAAGACAGAGACAGACAGAGAATGAATATGAATGGGTATGCCAGGGACTCTTGTCACTGTAAACAAACTGCAGACACATGTGCCCCTTGGTGCATCTGGCTATCTGTGGGCACTGGGGAATTGAACCCAAGGCTTTGCAAGCAAGTGCCTTGAACTACTGAGCCATCTCCCCAGCTCTTGCTTTGATTCTTCTGGAAGCAGGTGCCAATGCTCCCAAGTTCTGGCCAGAGGAATCTTGTGAAGCAGCAACATTCAAATCCGTGCGGCTTTTTAAGCCTTTTCATTCTGTCTCTGTCATTCTCCACATAAGCTTGGAAGTTTCTAGAAAAGTTAGCTTTAGTTAGCAGCTCTGAGAGTGGAAAGCAATCTAGCCTAGACTCTTGTAAATTGCCATTTCATCCGTGTTCATCGTGATGGGTGTTACAGACACGAGAGCTCACGAGGACAGTCTTTGTTTGCTACTGTGCTTTAGTTGCTCAGGGAATGGGGGTGCAGGGAATGGGGGTGCAGGGCTGTTATCTCCAGGGCACCAGGAGGAAACAATGTGCCCAGTTCCCGCTCTTTAAGCTTCAGCAGGAAATCTGGTTTTACTCAGGACATGGCTGTCACCCTATCTAGAGAGCTCACATGCACCCAGTGTTTTTTTTTCCTTTCTTTCCTTCTGATGGCCATTTTCATGGCCTCTGGTGTCCTTATGTGGGAATGGAGGGTGCTTCCTTTCTCTGGGAAAACTATTCCTACCTCAAGCCACGTGGTAATGAAATTGATTGATCATTTCTCTTTGCTGACATCCTCTTCCCAGGGATGTGGTAAAGAAACACATGAGAAGATGTTCTTTTAAAGAATAGAACTCAATGTGTTCTGTATCTACCCAGTGCGTTTATAGTCTTTCAGATATTTCCTAAGTATAGAGAGTATACAGAGCTGATGGCTTCTACTTTTAAAGTTCTTGACAAATGAGTACTTGACATTTGTCATGGTCTGGTTGATAGGAGAAGTGTTGAGTGGTGTCTGGGCCATGAAGGAGGTTGTGGGGGCACCGGCTTCAGCTCTGCCCTCTTCTTATCTCCCTGACTCCCTGCTTTGGAATCTTCGAGACACTGACTAGTTCTGCTGCCTACAAAGATGGAAGGCCTGTGGAATATTCCTTCAAGTTCTATGCTGTTAACAGCAAAACATTAGCTTTTTTTTTTCGAGGCAGGGTCTCACTCTAGTCCAGGCTGACCTGGAATTCACTATGTAGTCTCAGGGTGGCCTTGAACTCACGGCGATCCTCCTACCTCTGCCTCCCGAGTGCTGGGATTAAAGGCGTGTGCCACCACGCCCGGCTCAGCTTTTTCTTTTCTTTTTTTTTTTAATTTGGACTTTCCAATATCTTTTTTCTCTGTGGGTGTGTGAGGTGTGTACACATGCTGTGCTGTGTGTGTAAAGGTCAGAGAACAATCTCAGGTGCCTCTCCTCATCCTACATCTTTTTGTAAAACATTTTATTTGCGAGAGAGTGGGAGGGGGAGAGAATGCATAGGTACACCAGGGCTTCTATCCACTGCAACTAAAGTCTAGATGCACGTTCTCTTCTAGGAAATTTCCAGTATACAATACAGTGTTATTAAGTCACCTGGCTGTTAGATCTCTGTACCTTCATAATTTAGTATAAGTGAAATTTTTATATCCTTTAAAAACGTTTTGACATATGACTATATATCAAAATAATATGTTTATAAGAGAGAATGGGAATGAGAGAGAATGGATAAGAGCATGCCTCCAGCTATTGTAAACAAACTCCAGAAGCACGTACCACTCTGTGCATCCGGCTTTACATGGATACTGGGAAATTGAACCCAGGCTATCAGGCTTTGCAAACAACCTGAGCCATCTTAACCCTGAGCTACCCCCTCAGCCCATTTTTATTATATTTTTATATATTTTTTATTATACTTAGGACTTTTTTTTGCAGTTATGTACATGTAGTAGTTGCAGACAAAGGCTATTTTTGAAGCTCACATGGATGTAACAATGTTAAGTTTTCAGAAAGGCTTTACAATCCATGAATCTAATGTAACATTTGATAAAATGACTAGTTGTTACTGTGATATTTTGTTTGAGAAAAACACCTGGGGAAAATGGCTAGTTTTTTGAGGAACTGGAATCAAAGCTCTCAGTGTTTTCTTTCTGAGGTTGCCTTTGAGGGAATGGGCTGAAGGGAGACAGAGGCAGGATACAGGTGGTCACACGTTCTTTGAGATCTCTGCAGCGTGAAGAAGGAGTAGCCCATGAGAATTTCAGCAACGCATAGGTTAAAGTATAAGACTAAAATTTCATAGCTGGTCTCTGCCCCAGAGTTGCCTGGAATTGGTAAAAAGACTTAATTCAAGCAGCAGAAATCGTGTCTTGTGCCAGGCGGGTGAGGACTGTGTCTGGAGTCCTGTAAGACACACTGCAGAGAGAAAAGGAAGGCCAAGCTCGGTGACTGGCATGGTGTGGGCACACCGAGGCTCTGCAGGCTGTACCTACTGCTCTGTTCCTCACAGGTGCAGGTGAGATCTAGCAGAGACCACGGGTGTCTCAAGCAAGAACTTGGAAGCAGGGGGAGAGGTACTTGAACTTCATGGAAGAGAGAGATCCCAGACTTGACAGTGCAGGAAAAAGTGCCTCTCATTCTTCAGCTCTGCTAATTTTGGGCAAAATGTTTAGTGAGTGAGTGTATGTGTGTGTTTGGTGGCAAGAAGAGCCAGAGAGACCGGGTGGCATTAGACTGGAGGATGCTCTGTCCCCATGGGTAGGGACAGGAGGCTCTGAATGTTGCTCGTGTCCTCCTAAATGGGGACCCAGTGACGGATGGGAGGATTAAGTCTCAACCTGAGGGAGATGGACTCCTGTCGTGTCCGCTCTGTCCTGCACAGGGGTCCTGGTGCGGTTCTCAGAGTTCAGAATTAAAGTGCATTGGGACTCCCTGGTCTCACCTTGGTGGCCTTAGGCCTCTTCCTTCTCCTGTCATTGTCACAGTTGAAGGCAGCCCTTGACCTGCTCAGCTGCTTCAAGACACAGGCCTTGCCCAGGTCTTTTTCTGCCTGTGATCTACCTCCAGCTTCCTTATTTAACAGGCAGATTCCACTGACCTCAGTTTCCACAGAAAACATTTGCTGACGCCTCAGTTACCCCTGCAAGGTGTTCTTGGGGTGCACACCACCCCTTCTTTGCTCTCCTGTCACTGTGAACGACTCTGAGGTTTCCTGTGCCAGCATAATACTTAGTCTGGGAACAGAGGACAGTGATAAGAAATGATTGCCCAGAATCCAAAAGTTGGATCAAGTAAAAATCCAGATAGTAACCCATCTTCTAGGCTGCCTCAGTTTCCCCAAAATGATGAGACGTGACCAGTCTAAGGAGTCATAGATAGAAGTGAGCAGAAATTGACTCGGCAGTTCAGCCAGGGAATTTCGTTCTGTGTATTTCTGGACACTGAGGGGACCATTCTAGCATATTCCATTGATCAGAACATAGCTAATTTTCTAGTTCTTGTGCTCCTGACTGTACGGTGCTCCTTGAACTTTCTAGAATGGCTCTGATAGACACGAGGATATTAACATGTGAAGGATGACAGCCAAGGCCAGGCAGCGGGTCTCTTGGGAACATTACAGACACTGACACTATAAATCAGTTTATGAGCCTGAAACTTCCCCACGCAGCACATATTGATTTGAACCTTGATACATTTGGCTGAGTTGCAAACAGGGATGTGCAGGCAAACTTTAATTATTTTTTCCTTCGGGTTCATATAATTCCAGATTTATATCACTTAATAAAGTTATCTTTAACCAAAACACACACACACACACACACACACACACACACACACACACACACACACCCCATTTTATTAAGAGTATCTTTGAGTTGAATTCATTTTGGGCACTTGGCCCTTTGAAAATAATTATTCAAGCGGAATGAAAAATAGAAAGCAAATTAGCTTTAGCTTTATTTTTTTTTTTCCTGTAATTTTCTACCATTGCAAACCGTGAAGTCTTAAAACTACAGGGGGCTGAATGTCATGCCCAAAGGGACTACAGAACTCAAACTTGAACCAGGCTTCCTGAGTGCTGGTTCAAGATCTCTTACATGTCATTGTCAGAATCCTTTTACCAAAATAGTGGGAAAAAATGAGCAAACAAAAGTCAGGCATTGTGGCTCACAAATGTAATCCTAGCCCTTGGGAGATTGAGGCAGGAGGATTTCCTGTTTGAGGCCAGTTTGAGCTATCCAGAGAGACCCTATCTCAAAACACAGAAAAAACCTTGAGGCAGTATTTTTAAACCCTGGCAATACAAATAAAAAGCGGAGGAGGGGAGTGTTTAGTTGTTTCAGGAATCGTAGGTTGTTTGACAGAGAGGCACTTATTTTCAAACCAGCTCTAGGGCCACTTAAAATATGTTCTGTTTTGTGAAGAAAATGTGGTTGCCTATTTTTTGGAGTAAGCTTCCAATGAAGAGAGCGTCCCCAAATCCTTCACAAAACGGCCAGATGGATGCCACAGATGGAGAATGTCTTTATTTGCTTTTAAAATTCTCATTTTTAGGGCTTGCTTTGCCATAAGCATTCTGTTTGCTGCTTTCCAGTATCACCTCTTCTCTCCCCCCCAGGGGGTGCTGAGCCAGGTGCTGGGATTTGGAGATTTGAGGAACAGACTCTAAAGTGAGACATCATTCTTTCCCAACATGCTCGGAAGCCCCTTTGTGCAGTAGCTAATCCGTCCTAATCACTTTTCTAGGAAGGCTGGACTCAATGCAAACAGGAGTTGACACAGACATTCTGGGCCCATTAGGGTGCCCTTTAAGAAGAGAAATTTGAAAAGAAGTTCTCTCGAATTCCTATTTCTTATTAGGACACAACCGGTTCTTTTTCTTTCTGTTCCTCTTTCCTTCCTTCCTTTAGCTCCTGGCTTAAGTAAGCTTTTCTGAAGGAAAAAAGAGAAATTCCTGAAGAACCCATTGCCATGGAATTAGGCAGATATTTCACAACTTAAGGGCCTAAGTGTTTCGAAAGGTGTGACCTGTGAATCAAGGTAATTAGAAAATTTACTGTGTGTGTTAGACACATTTTATGCAAGGTTGAAATAGTTCATAGTAACCTTGAGTCATTTCTTTATTACTAGATTGATCTATAGCTTGTCAGGTAGTTATTTTAAACATTTTTATTTACATCTTCCATAAACGTAAACAATGTGCCATGATTCATGTGGTGATTTTTTTTTTAAACACAACTGTGTCCAGTGACATGTGTGTGTTAGGCTGCTTGAGATCTGTAATATTTTTTAGAGTCAGTGTGGTGAGTAAAAGTAAGACCTCAATAAATCAATTAAATAGCTGTCTGCAAAGTCTTAATGTTTTTAGATATTCTTGTGATTTGTTAACTTTTTCATAAAGTTTTGTGTGTGTTTTTGTTTTTTTCAAGGTAGGATCTCACTAGATCTCAGGCTGACTCTAAAACCCAGGCTGACCTTGAACTCAGCCGCAATCCTCCTACCTCAGCCTCCTGAATGCTGGGATTAAAGGTGTGCACCACGAAGCCCAGCTCACAGAGTACTTGTTAGGTGTTTTTAGATTCTTTTTTCAGTGATCTTGAACATTTTATGTTGTATAACGCAAAAGTATTGTTATGTGAGTAATCAATTACCATTCCTCCCAATATTCTGTTATATGTTATAATTTTTATTGTTAAGAGCTCTTTTCATGCTAAAGATCTTAATTCTTCAAGATAGGGTTTTGTTGCCTGGGGGAGGCAGAGGTAGGAGGATCACCATGAGTTCGAGGCCAGCCCAAGACTATATAGTGAATTCCAGGTCATCCTGGGCTAAAGCGAGACCCTACCTAGTAAAACAAAACAAAACAACAACAAAAAAAAGGGTTTTGCTTATGTGAAAAGAATGTTACTAGGACTTATTTAAATTTTATCTCCTAATTCAGAAGAAACATGTCTCCCCTCCCCTCTGCTGGGATATCAAACTCAGGGGACTGGTCATGTTACATGTTAGGCAGGAACTTGACCGACCTCTGAGCCCTTCCCTCAGCCCATGGGTCGGGTGGGGGGACCTGGTACATTGGGATTTTGACAATCTCTACTTGCCCGTGAGGACTGGGCTGCAGCCCACTACTCACTGGGCGACATCTTCGAGGCTCATTGATTTATACAGGGCTCAGTCTTTCTCTACTGTGGAATCATCTATGATTTTCTAAGGCTGGATAGTTGTTTGTTCATTGGCTGCCTTAACTTTGGGTAGCGCTAATGAAGGCAGACTCTCATTCTTCCTCAGAATTCACTTTCCCTTCTCTTCATGGGGAAGTATTTCTTGAGTGCTTCTTGCCAGGTACTATGCTGGGCACTTGAGTTAGAGGTATCCAGAGGGTGTGTCTGGTGACTCGAGAACAATATGGGACTGTGCTGGTGAACGGCTAGCCTGTGTGGCACCTGTCACCCGTTCTAGTGGAGAAGGAGTCACTATGGACTAGGACTTGGGGAAGAAGAGAGACTGGCCTTGAAGTCAGCAACAGGATGAGAGGCATGGTGGGAATGAACCTCCTGTTTCTGAAGCGCTGTTGGGAGTTGAGTCTCTTGGGCAAGATGGGGTGGGGTTGAAGAACAGAAGGAAATGACGTTGGTGGGAGGTCCCATTTATGGAAGTCCTTGACAATCAGACAGCCACTCTGAGGGGTGGGGCCCAGAGAAACAGCACCAAAGGCTGTTCTGGGTGACAGCAGGTGGCTGTGTGTGGAGAAGACAGGGCTAGCCCTTGCCGGGCAGGTTCCAAGGAAGGAAACCTGGAGACGCTGCTGGTGGCTTAGCTGCCTCTCTCAGGAACTTCCTGAGAGGAGAGGAAGCTGTGAGTTTTCTTTAAAACAGAAAGAATTCAGTCTACCAATAAGGAAAATGGTGCCTCTGGACCCAGGTTAAACTGTGTGTGGTCTGTGTGACTTTCAGGTTAAGGACTTTTGCACAGTCTCGTGTTATCTGTCTCTCTAGATAAGTTAAATGGAAGGGAAAGTCGAGGCTTCTGTGAATGTCTCCTTTTCCTGGCTCTGCTTAGCCCTGGACTCAAATCCACCCATTACAATCAAAACCAGATTGGATTTCCTTCTGCGTTGATCTAACCATCTTCAGAGTGGATTTGGCAGGAACCGCACTGTCTGCAGGAAAATCAGGGTCTATTTTTCCTCCGTGAGACTTTGTCCATTCAACTTCGAGTTTCTACCTTTCTTGATCTTTGCATTACTTTTGCCTTTTAGTGTGGCACGTCCTCTCTGCCCCTTCTACTCACCCACATCCCTCCTTGAGGTGACAGACACCTGATGGACATCTTTATGGTGTTTTCTCTAGTGAGCTGGAAATGAGCCTGGGACAGTCTTTCCCCCTTTCCTTCTCCCCCCCCCCCCACAGGTATATAATGACTCACATATTGCTAGTTTCTAATTGCCTTTCTTGTTGGACTGAATTTTTATTTAAAAGAATTTAACACAAACTAATACTTATTTTGTGATAGTTGCACCTAATAGTTTTTGTTTCGGAATTTACATGTATTTGGTTCATTTAAATGTTAAGGTCTGAAATTGTTAGGAAAATTCAAGTGATGCCTACATGATAGTAATAGGGTTTCTTCAGAACCAGAAATCTTCTCCAAACCCAGTGGGGAAAAAAATGTTGTGTTTATTTATTTTTATCTTAATTTAGTTTTTTTTTTTTTAGTTGGTATAAGTAAGGATGTTGTGGTAGTTGAAAGGGGTGTCCCCCAATAGATTTAAGAGTTTTAAGTGTTTCTCCAGCTGCCTGGCTGGAGGGTGTGTCACCTTGGCTAAATCCTAGGGTCCAATCCTAAGGTGTTTCCAAAATTCCAGCTCTACATACACAAAAAACAGTCTGAGCTTAAGCCTGGAGTCCCTGCTGTTTTCGAGATTGAGTGTGCTTGCTTGCTTTGGTGACGGGTTTTTCTCTCTGCTTAGACCTGAGAAAGGGGACCAGCCTCTTTCTCCATTATAAAACATCCTCTGGATCTATAGCATTAATAAATCTTTTCCTCCCATTAACTGTGCCTGGTTTGGAGATTCATCCCAGCGGCGTGTGGCTGACTGCGACAGATGTGTTCAAGCTTTGTCAAGGACTTTGACAAATCCAATCCACAACTGGGGACTTTGAATGTCACATGTATCTACTGAGAGTTTACTATATGCCATGCGGCTTATGACCAATAAGGCATGCCTAGAACATATTTTTCTTTCACTTCTAAATGGAGCAGTTATTTCTTATTTTTTAAAAATATCTTATTTATTCATTTTCGAGCAGAGATACAGAGAGAGAGGAGGGGAGAGAGAGAGAGAGAGAGAGAGGGAAAACCAGGGCCACCACCTTGTGGTTCTGACTTATGTGGATACTGGAGAATTGAACCCAGGGCCTTAGGCACTGGAGGCAAGTGCCTTAACTGCTGAGCCATCTCTCCAGCCCAGTTATTTCTCATTTTTAAAGAACAATGAAATGCTAGCCCTTCTTCTGCGAAGCCACATACTTGATATGTTCGCTCTGGTGATGATGGGCCTGGAATCCAGTGAGAAACGAGGAACTTTGAATCCTTACCTGTGTGCATCAGGTGCTATTCTGACTTGTAGGTACCACACGTGGGAAGACTCAGTGAAATTTTAACCTTATGAACTCTGCTTCCAGGGTGGGTGTGGGGTCCTCTATGTGGGCAGTCAGGTGAAAACACAAGAGCTTTGTGCTCTGTTTACCCTGATGAAAGAAAGAAAGAAACGGAAGAAAAAAGAAAAAGAACCCTGAGCAGTAGTCGAGCAAGGCCTAACAGCCCCTCCAGGATTTGTGAAGAAAGGGTTAAGCCAGCCCCAGGGGAAGGAGGGAAAAGGGACTTTGAGCTGATGCTGCTATTTCCTGGGAAGGGCAGCTGATGGCGTGGGGACATAGGGCGGTATACCATGGTCTCCAAAACAGCCTGCTTTATAGTGCGTCCCAGACAACTAAAACCTCTAAACTAAACTAAAACATCTCAAGTAGATTGGGTGCTCTTCTGTATGTGGGCAAACTTAGCAGGCAGGAAACTCAGCATGATGTGATGGTGAGACCATCCCACCTGCTCCTGAGCCCCCTGGGAGAGGAGTGCCAATGGTATCATCCTGGCACCTTTGACTCTCTCTCTGTGTCTGTCTGTCTGTCTCTCCCTCCCTTCCTCAAGTCCATGTTATTATGGATTGTTTTTGAAAGGGGATGGCCTGAGAACACAAATGTACCAAGTATTTGAGAGATGATCACGTCTTGTTTTATTTTTATTTCCAAGGAGGGAGGGAAGAAGAGAGAGAAAGAATGAGAGAGAGAGAGAGAGAGAGAGAGAGAGAGAGAGAGAGAGAGAGAATGGGAATACCAGGGCCTCTAGGTGCTGCAAAGAAACTCCAGATGCATGTACCACTATGCATCTGGCTTTACATGGATACTGGAGAATTGAACCTGGGTCTTGAGGCTTTGTAGGCAAGTGCCTTAACTGCTGAGCCATCTCTCCAGCCTGATTGCTTCTTGTTTTAAGGCTTTTAAAACTCATTTACTTCTGGGATGTTCTTAAGGTAAACTAATATGAACATGACTCCTGGGTATATTGAGAACCTATAAAAACATCTGGCAGGGTTAACGCAATTAAGATATTGGAGCCTTTAAGTGTTTAAAGCTGATACTTAATGCAATGGTGGAACGATTGAGAATTTCATTTTCTTTTTAGTTAAGTTTTACAATACGAATGCATGTAAACTATTTATAAACTTGCTTAATGCAGTAAGCTTTAATGTTTGGATTTTAAGGTTTGCACAGATCCAAAAATGGATTTAGTATTCCATATCATCTTTGAGTGATGACAGACGTCAGCACACAGGACAATGCTGGCACAATTTCAAAGGAATTCTTCCTTGGTCTGGAGACTATAATAAACACACTGCAGTTTGGGCGATTTATTATATACACTATGTATAGCAATATGGAAGTTGGTGAGTGCTTCTTGCCTTATTTTTTTTTTTTTGAGGCACACTGGTTATAGCTGATTATGCATGAGGCTTGAAATGGAATTTCATTTTTAAAAGTTGGAAAAAAGTAGGAATTAATGTTTTCTCTTATGAGGAAAAGCATGTGTGACGAGAACTAACAAATACATATACAGTATGCAGACATCTGGGGCCATCACCTCGCCAAGGGGGCTGAATTCAAACAACGTGGATGTGGTTTGAACATTTACAATTATGCCGTCCAGCAGCAGGTGGCAAGCTTGGCTTTTTAATGTTCCCCGGTTCTATTTTTCTGCTGCAGGATGCTCAGATTCACAGAGGGTGGCTTGAGGCTCCTTTGCTCCTTCTTGGTGGAGAGGCCTTTGTCGGACGCCCTTGCGACCCCTCGGTTCCCCTCGCTGCAGACTGCAGACGGCTAGGAGTGGATTCATACGAGCAATGCCTGACTCTCTCGTAATTTCAGCAACATGTTTCTAGTAGAGAAAATAAATTGGAAACAAATGAGTCTAAGGCAATCCCTGTGTGACCGATAGAGATTTGGTTGTGTACTTCGTATATTTATTTTTTTCTTTGAATTCACAAAAAAATCACTTTTCCCTTGCTATGGACAGAACTGAATACAATGCTATGAAGCTATTTGAAAACAGAAGAATTCATCTCAAGACCATAATTGGAAGACATCGTCTTTGGGTTTAGTCAGAATTTGATTTGATTTCTGTAATGCTGGATGCAGCAGGCTCTTACACACACCAGACGGTCGCTCTAACCGTGAGCTACAACTCCAGCCCCAGACTTTGAATTTTACGTCTGGAAAAGCCAGTAAGTGAGAAATGGAGGGATGACGAGGTGGTCTGTGGATTATTTGACAGGCTACTTGTTTATACTTTCTATATTAAAAGCTTCATTTTGGAAGGTTGAATACGATGTGAAAAATGAGAAGCCCAGAGAACAGTGAGGAAACATCCCTTGGACGCATTTTCGAGCCTCCAAATGACTAAGGCTCGCTGTGCACGCCATCGTTAACAGCGAGTCCACATGGGTGATGGCTATTTTTATGTGCTCTCAACTTCTTCTGTTTCACCTCTGCCTTTTCCCTTTTTCTTTCCAAACATTTTCATTTGAGAGGGAGAGAAGGACAGACAAGAAAGAGTATGGGCATGCCAGGGCCTCCTGCCACTGCAAACAACCTCCAGATGCGTGGGCTACTTTGCACATCTGGTTTTACGTGGGAACTAGGGAATGGAACTTGGGCCCACGGGCTTTGCAAGCAAATGCCTTTAACCACCGAACCGTCTCTCCAGCCAGGTTCTTTATTTTAAATGGAGAACTCTTAGCAGATACCACTGGGTCTCATATCTGCCGGCCGCACCTAGAGCACTTCTTTAGCAGGTGAAGAAGGCTGCTTGGAGTGTCCTATGACTGAGTGTCTATTACAGACGTTTCATTTGACAGTTCGATCTGTTGGTTTGATCATGCTGTTTCCTCCTATCTCTAATGGGCTCATTCCTGTAATAAAATTCACTTGGTTCTAATGTCTCTTTTAATCTTGCAGTGAATTCAGTCTGGTCTACATGTATGCCTGTGAATTGCTTATAATTTTGCTTTCTTTGGTAGGTATGTCTGGTTAATTATTTGGTTTTTTTTTTTTTTTTATAGTAGTGTCTCCCTGTAGAGCTCTGGTTGGCCTGGTACTCACTAGGTAGCTCAAGATAGCTTTGAACTCAGAGCAATCCTCCTGTCTCAGTCTTCTTTCTCCTACTGTTTTGGTTTTTTTGAGGTGGGGTCTTGCCCAGGCTGCCCTAGAATTCACTATGTAGTCTCAGGGTGGCCTTGAACTCAAGACAATCCTCCTACCTCTGCCTCCAGAGTGCTGCAATTAAAGGTGTGTGCCACTACGCCTGGGTCTCATACTGTTTTAACATGATTCATGCTATATTAGTTTAATAGAACGAGCTGGGGAATGAATGTTCCTTCTCATTCCTTCTTACCATTTTTTAAAGAAAATGTATGAAATTGAGTATTTGGTAGAACTTGCATATAAATTAGGTATTTCTGTGTAGGTCATTCTAATTTTCATTTGTGTGTATAAATGTGTATGTGTATGTATGGTGAATGTGTGTATATGTATGGGTGTGCGTGTGCCACCGTGTATGCATGGAGGTCACAGGGCAACCTTTGGGGTACTGGGCCTCTCCTTCCACCTTGTTTGAGACAGGGTCTCTCTTATTGCTTTAAAATAATTTCAAATCTTATGTATTGTTAATAATTAGATACATTGTATGAACAAGACTTATGATGGTACCCCCATTTCCCTCCTCCCTGTCCCCAACCTGCTGAGGGCCCTCCTCAGTGGGATTGCTGGAACAGTCCATCGGGTAGGGGGTTAGGAATTGTACAAGGAGTAGCCAGATGTGTGTGTGTGTGTGTGTGTGTGTGTGTGTGTGTGTGTGTGTGTGTGTGTGTAATTACAGTCTCCACTCTCCACTGCTCTTCAACACAGTGCTTGAAGGGCCCAAGCAATAATGTAACGGTAGAGCTGGGGATTAGAATTTAGATAACACCCAGCAAATTCAAATGTACCTCAGAACTTAAGGAGCACCCAAATTCTTGTCTATAAAGTGAAAGAATTAAAATGATAGACCACCAGAGGATAAGGTATAGTGGGAGACTTTATTTAAAGGAAAATGGGAGTTACAGAGATCTCCAGCCACCAGTGTGGAGAGAACACGTGGGAGAGGGGTTAGCAAAATCTCTGCTGCTCAGCCCAACAAGCAGGAAAAGATCATGAGAAGGAAAGGTTCGTGTGGGGGAAAAATCTGGAGCCTTCCCTTCCTGAGGCCCGGAGATTCAGAAGTCCTTTTCCTAAAACGCCACGTGCAGGAATAAGAGGCTGGACTTTGTTTCAGTGTCTTTTAAAGACCTCCACCAGGTAAGTCAGAGAGACAGCTGGTTGGTCCATCCCCCACCAATCAGTTTTAGCATCTAGGTTTGAGCTCTAGCTAGAAACATCTCCCACTCAGGGCTGGAATCTGTGAACTTGCCTGAAACTGTCTCAATAAGACAGGAGAAAGACATAAAAGGGGTACAAATTGGAAAAAAAATTTTTTTTTCTTAAAAACTTTAATCTGTGAACGCTCTGTAAATTAATTAGTTGTATTCCTATGAGGCGATCCCCAGGTGCCCCATTGCACTGAGGGCCCTTCTCAGTGGGGTATTGGTAATCACCAAGGTCATGAATGCCCCGGAGGTTTCTGTGGGCAAGATAATGCTGCAAGGCTCTGAGAGCTTCAGACTTCCCCTGACTCTTCCTCCTGTTTTCATAGGAGCCTCAGGATCACAGATGCGTGCACCCTGTGCATCCAGCTTTATGTGGGTGCTTTGGAGCCAATGCCTTCAAGCAGTGAGCCATCTCTACAGCCCTGGTTTCATTTTTTAAAAATTTTAAAGGTTTCCCCCCTTGTCCCTCCCTGTCAATCAGTGTTTCCTCCTCCTCTTGTTTCTTCCCCTTCCCACAAACTACCAAGGCTCGCATGTTCCTTCTGTTTTCTTACTGATTGCCTCAGGAAGTAAAAAAAATTATGAGAGAGAGAGAGAGAGAGAGAGAGAGAGAGAGAGAGAGAGAGAGAGAGAGAGAATGGGCACACCAGGTCCTCTAGCAACTGCAAATGAACTTCAGATGAATGGGCCACCTTGTGCATCTGTCTTAACTTGGGTGCTGGGGAATCGAACCCAGATTCTTGGGCTTTGCAGGCAAATGCCTTAACCACTGAGCCATCTCTCCAGCCCCTGGGCCCCAGGAATTTTAACGTGTATTATTTAAGCTAAGTCATGCAGAAGGCATTCATTATTTTTATTCTAACAGCAGACGTTCTTAGGACATTTGGCTGCTGGTGATGCCCTGAGAGGTCTGTCCTATTATTTCTCAGCAATTTGAAGAATTTTGATCTTACGGAGTAGATGCTGTATCATTACTTTAGATAGTTGGTGCTCATTTAGACTTTCCTACATATTTGCTTTGTCCACTGTTCCTGCTTGCATTTTAGGCATTCTCTCTGGGCCAGTTTGTCTTAAAGTACCTGTTTTAGAAATTCCTCTGGTGAGGGTCTTTTAAATGCATTTCATTGACTTTTTTTTTCTGAGTGTACAATTGTAGCTTGACAGTCGTTCTTTCAAAATATCTTCAAGCCGATACTCCCTGTCCTGTGTTTCCCCTTGATAGTTTATTGACAAGCAAACTTCTCGCCTCCTTTGCTCCTTGATGAGAAATCAGCTCCTGATCTTAGTGTTGTTCTGTCTGGCTTGGGATTTACTGGGGTTCTGATGGGTGGATTCATGTGTTTTGTTGTTGGAAGATTTTCAACATCTTTTTCCTGGCCTGTGAGTCTTCCTAATCCTTTTGTTTTAGAGGTTTGATTAGACGTGGCATCTTTTCTTGTTTTGTTTTTGAGACAGGATCTCATGTGTCTCAGGCTAGCCTCTAACTTGCTTTGTAGCTGAGGATGACCTTGATCTTCTGAACTTGCTTCTACCTCCCACTCTTTTAAAAAATATTTTATTTATTTTCAAGCAGAGAGAGAGAGTGTGTGTATGAACGAGCGAGCGAGCGAGCGAGCGAGTGAGTGTGCGCCAGGGCCAGCACCTTGTGGGTCTGGCATATGTGGGTACTGGGGAATTGAACTGAGGGCCTTAGGCACTGGAGGCAAGTGCCTTAACCGCTGAGCCATCTCTCCAGCGTCTCCCAGTTCTTTTTTTTTAAACAAAATATTTAAGAGAGGGAGAGAGAATGTGAATGAATAAGAATGAACATGATCATGCCAGGGCCTCCTGCTGCTACAACATAAATGGCAGATACATATGCCACTTTGTGCATCGTCTTTACGTGGGTACTTGGGTTTCAAACCTGGACCACCAGGCTCTTGTAAGCAAGTACCTTTAACCACTGAGCAATCTCTAATTCTTTTTTTTTTCAATTCCCCATGTAGTCTGAGGGTGGCCTTGGACTCACAGCGATCCTCCTACCTCTGTGTGTCACCAGGGTTTATGCAGTGCTGAGAATCGACCCCAGGGCTCTGTGCACGCTAGGCAAGTGCTCTTACCAACCAACCGAGCTGCCTTCCTGCCTAGATATTCTTGTGCCTATAAGGTGCGTCCTGGCTGATTCCTTGGCTAATTCTCTGTTGAGCTCTGCTGTCGCTGCTCTCCCTCCTGGAGTTACCCATTTCCAATTTTTTCTTGAAAAATACTTTTGTGTTTATTTTCCAAATCTCCTTATTCTATCGCAATAGTTCCCCATTAGTCACGCTTGCAACGTCTACTCACAGATGTTCCAAAGTCATTCTCTGTAAACTACGGTGCTCGCTCTGATCCTGGCAGTGGTTACGAGGCTGATCATACACTTTAATCTTTCTGGTAATGACGACCTGTTTCTTACTCATTTTGTGATTTTTTGGTCCTAAGTATTCATTGGGATTTCATCTTTACAAGTCCTTAAGATCGAGTTTTAAGGTAGATTCTCCAAGGGTGTCTGGGCCACAGAGTTCCTTTTCACAGGATGATAGTATCCCAGTTTTAATTAAATGTTGGGTTTATTCTTTGTTTGGGTCACTTGGCTATTTTTCACTTGAATGCTTTAATTGTGTAGAAGTGGACTTAGAGTCAGTAAAGGCAGATGCACAATTGTCACCTGAGAGATTTGTAGTGACTGGCTGATTTTCATGTTTGCCTAGAACCCAAATAGAGACAGCCCCAGAGACTGTCTTTCTGTCATTGCAAATCTCACATGGGTTTTTGGATACAGTGTCTTATCTTTCATGATCATTAAGCTTCTGCCCTGTGCTCCGAGTAACACATTTCGACGTGCAGACATCCCTCCAAGTTAAACGCCTTGGCTGCTTCCCACACACCTTTCTGGAGCTGTGCTATCTGCTTGCTTCCAGTCTCTGAGGGGTTTTCTGACGTCATCCATACTTTGATATTGCGTCCAATAATCTTAGATGTTTATTCTGGAAATTTCCCCCTGGACGTGATGTTCCCTGTCAGATGTAGAGATCCTGGTTATTTTATTATGAAGATCATTCTTTCTGAGAAATAGAAACTATCTGTAAGATGGATCATCAATCAAGGCCCTTGTGCTGAAAGGTACTTGTGTTATAGTTGAAAAACTAACTATGTTGGGTCTTTGGAGAGATTCAGGTTTTCTTTTCCTTATCACTTGAAACCTCCTGGGATGGATGGGTGGGAGGAAGAGATGTCCATCCAAGTGGTCAGAGTCTAGGGACTCCCTGGATGCTCTGGAAAGCTGCTCCCGTGTCTTTCCCTCGGCACATTACCTGGGGACACTTGTGCCCTGGGCTGTGCCCCTCTCTCCTACACTTTGTGTCCCCTGCCTAGTTGCTAAGCCCCGTCTCCCAACTGTTTTGCTAGGTGGCTTCCCTTAGACTGTCTCTCGGTCTCCCAAGCATGTATTTCTAGAGTGTGTTCCAGGACTCCATTGGCTTGTGTGGGTCAAATTCCCACTCCTCTCTAAGAGTTCCAAGAGAGGCTATGGAAATTCCATTTGTTTTTGCTCTGGATAGAAGAGAGGGATAGAAATTTGGGGTTGGAAAAGGAGAAAGACATAACTACTGCTTTATTCCAGTGGCAATGGATGTGGAAAAACACAATCGCTCTTTTAAGGGAGAATCAACAGAAGCCCTGCCTGTGTGTATGTGTTCAGCCATGGATGCTCCTGCATTGATTATTCGATCATTGTTCAGCTATCGATGGAAATAATATCACACCCCTTCTTGAAAGTGCTGCGTCCTTCGTTTCTAAATTAATAACCGCTAACGTTCTGCTCTGGACTCTGCTCTGACCACCTGTAACTTGGCAGCTGTGGACATTGCCAGATATATCAGGACACCAAGGAAAATATCTTTCCCAGCCAAAATTGAAATCAAGTATATTTTTGCTGGACCCGTTCTAATCTGGGGCTTATCTGAATCATTAGGAAATTACACGTTATGCTTGCGAGGGGACAGTGATCACATAATCATAGGCAATTAGAGGAGGAAATGAATGAAATTAAGGGCTTTTTAGTTCCATTTTATTTTATTTTTTTCAGAAATGTAAGTTGGAATTTAATAACCATGAGTTTTATGTTGGGGTGATGATGTGTTTGGAGAGGCGAGTCGTGGGCAAGGGGAGGCTATGAAGGTTGCTTCAAGTTGAGGCTCTAGATGAGGTTTCGTGTGAGATTTCAATTGGGGACGAAACAGGAAGAGGGGCAGGTGCAGGTGTAGAATCCCGACTGTGGGCTCGAGTCCAGCCCAGGAGGGTCCAATGAGAGAAATCTAGGGAGCCAGGCTTTGCAATCTGGGAGAGGTTGGTAAAGGCCAGGTGAGCAGGGGCCCTTGGGCATCCCATTGCCTGATGTAGAAGCAAACAGGGAGAGGTCACTCAAAGGACAGGCATTGAGATCTGGGGTTCTGATCCCAGGAGGCCACCAGGAGTAGTTCGTGAGGACCTGCAGGCAGCAGGGAGCGGCTCAGGTAGGAGGAATTGATGGAAACATGTGGTTTTATCAAAGTGTCCCCATAATCTTAGCTGTTCTGAATGCTTGACCCCAGCTGATGGCAGTTTGAGGATTAAAACCTTATTGAAGCTGTGTTGTTGGGGGTGGGCTTATGGGGGTTACAGCCAGCTCCCCCTTGCCAGTGTTTGGCACACTCTCCTGCTGCTGTTGTCCATCTGGCGTTGGCCAGGAGGTGATGTCCACCCTGCGCTCATGCCATCGTTTTCCCTGCCATCATGGAGCTTCCCCTCGAGTCACAAGAAAGCCTTTCCTCCCAGCAGCTGCTGCCTGTCGGTTACCTGCCAGGCACGAGAAAGCGGATTAAACCCAAGATTGAATGTGGACCCGGGTGTTGGAGCAGTAGGTACTGGGTACTTCAACTCCAGTGAGAGCTTATAATTCGAGAATCTTCCTTCAGCTCTGTAACCCTTGTAACACACTCCAACCTGTAGCCTAGGTTTCCAGGTACAGACATCCCTCCAGCTTAACTGCCTTGGCTGCTTCCAGTGTGTCTTTCTGGAGCTGTGCTCTCGCTGTTGCATGCTGGGAAGCTTCTCCTGTGTCTTCCCCTTCGCACATCACCTGGGGACACCTGTGCTCTGAGAAGCCCCCCCCCCCCCCAGCTTCTGAGGCATCCACTGATTCTCTGGCTACGTCAGCCATACTTTGATACTGTGTCCGTCAATCTTAAATGTTTATCCTGGAAAAAAATCCTTGGACATTAAGTTCCCTGTCAGATGTAGAGATCTTGATTTATTATTATTACGAAGAGCTTTATTTCTGAGAAATAGGAACTATTTGTAAGATTAAGGCACTAATCTTTACCATTAAGGCACTAATACAGAGCAGTCAGGGCGGAGCTGGCCAAGTGCCTGCCTGCTGGTCTGAAGGTTGTTCCTTCAGCGCTGGTAGACCAGATGACCCGAGAAAGTAACAGCTGATAGGGATCAGACCTGGACTCCAAGCCCATCTGACCCCAAGCACCAAGACCTCTTAACCACCACATTACATAATGAGCAGCTTCTCAGGGAGTCTTAGGTTGCTTATAGGTTGAGCTTGCTTGTTTGGTTTTCTAGTTCATTGGCTCCCTAAAGAT
Organism: Zapus hudsonius; assembly: GCA_004024765.1. Lineage (NCBI taxonomy): Eukaryota > Metazoa > Chordata > Mammalia > Rodentia > Dipodidae > Zapus > Zapus hudsonius. Next base: position 42,608 of record PVHP010011917.1, read on the forward strand.
TTGAACCACAGGCAAGGAAAATGCCTCAGTGAGTAAAGTGCTTGAGTTTGGATCCCCAGAGCCAAGTAAAATGCCCAAGGTGGTGGTGGGTTCTTATAATCCCAGTGTTGGGGGAACAGAGACAGGAGGATCCTTAGGGCTCACTGGATAGCTAGTTCAGCAAAACTGGTGAACTCTAGGTTTAGTGAGATTCTATCTTTAAACAAAGGTGGAGAGCATTTGAGGTAGACAGGTTTGTGCACACGCACTCACACGTGACCACACACAGGAACATGCGTGCACATACACAGCCCATCCAACTGTACCTTTCTGTTTTCTCAGTGCCTGATCTGGACAGAGTGCCTGGTAGGCATCATCCACTCGTTTATTTATTCTGCAAACTCATAGTGAATATCTACCATACGTAAGGCTTTGTGTTAGGGGTAAAAGATACTCAAAACAGCAGAGGCACCCTTAAAGAACACACAGCTTGCTGGATGCCTCAATCTCCCTTTCTCATTCTGATAATTACACTGCAATTTGTAGCGGGTGCATCTATGAAGAGGTCAGTCAGGTGGCTCCAGGTTATAGGTAAGGTGTTGAACTGTGTTGTCCACAAAGACTGGGTCAAGTTACCGTCTTACAGCACTGGATGAGAGGCCTAGGTACTAACACTCAGAATTGTCTCTTTGTAATTTGTGTCGTTCTCACTGATGTGCAAGTAAGTACTAGCTCATCATGGCTTTCATGTGAATCTTTCTTGAGAGCTTGTTTGGAGGCTCTAGCAGGGGAGCACAGCTACAGTCCTCCTCTATTCGGGGTAGGTCATCCTCTTTGAGCACGCAGCTTTGGGAGGGACGCACGTGGAGCGGTGAGAGAGGAAGGGGACACCCGCCTAGCCGGCCAGATCAGCCGAATCAACCCTAGCGATCAATGGGGTGACAGATGTCGCAGCTAGATCGCCCTCACATCCTCATGTGAATCTTTCTAATCAGGCTTTTCAGATAAGATACTTGCTTCCCATGTATCTTTTTTGGTGAAGTATCTGTTTAGGTCTTTTGTCCGTGTGTTTAAGCGGGCTCTTCAATTTTTCTTATTTGCAAGCAGAGAGAGATGGGGGGGCACGGATGAATGGGTGTGGCAGGGCTTCTAGCCGCTGCAAACAAACTCCAGATGCATGCACCACTTTGTGCATCTGGCTTTATGTGGGCATGGGGAATCGAACTTGGGTCATTAGACTTTCAGGCAAGTCCTTAACCACTGAACAATCTCTCCAGCCCTAGGTGGGCTTTTAAAATTTGTTTCTATGACTGTTAATAGAAATTACCTTTCAGGAATTTGTCATTTGAGTTTTGAGTTCATGTCACATGAAGTGGTTTGAAGACGTTACTGTAGGAGTTGTTACCAAGGAAACAGAAATGAACTTTGATCCTGGCCAGGCTTCATAAGCTCTTGTCCTCCATGTGGTATGGAGACCCACGGCCGAGAGAAGAAAGAGAAATGAGAACCAGAAAGCCTAGGGGGCTTTGATCTTCAGTCTCAAAGGGGAAGAGGGCCTCTTGAACTTGCCTGTGGATGGTTACTCCATGAGATGAGCAATTGGACAGCAATGAGAAGAAATGAAACAGGGCTTAAAAGCCTTCCTCCTTAGCCCAGAACTAGAGGAGGCAGGATAGACAGGAGCTCCCCACCCCCCACTTCTCTAGAATTGAACTAACAGGCATCCATACTTTGAGAAAACTAAGGATGCCTTAATTTAGGCCTAGGATTTATAGCATTTGATGGTCAACATATGCCTAAGTGTGATAGTAAACTGGCATTTTCTGAAAGAAAAAGCATCTGGTTGGATATGTGAAAACGGAGAAGGAAATCTATATAAAATTGAAATGTTCCCCTCCTTCCTGTCACCTGACTTGTAGGCCCTGTGCCATTGGGACAAAACCAACCAGGCTCGTCATATGAGGCTGGAGGCCTCCCTGCCCTGACCCCTGGCGCTGGTGCGTTGCTCTGTGTGCACACAGAACTTTGATAGGTAATCGTTTCATAGCCGTCCTCCGCCTCAGAAGAGGCCCGTAATCCCCAAATGGCTGCGAACCCCTGTTCCGGCCAGTGTGCTTGGCACATTTATGTGGTGATGGCATAGCTAACATCCTGTATCCCAGCTTGGAAACATTATGGCAGGAAGTCCTCTGTCAGATGAAATTAAGTGGACATTGAAGTCATGGGCTTG
>PVHP010011918.1:0-45132 GCA_004024765.1 Zapus hudsonius
GAGGAGGAGGAGGAGGAGGAGGAGGAGGAGGAGGAGGGCAGGAGTGGAGCTGGCCTTAGGGAAGTCTGGGACCAGGATCTCAAACACTAGTAAGACTTCCCTCAGCTTCTCATCTCTAACTGTTGACTTCCTTCTGTCCTGCCACGGAAGTTCCTATGGAGCGATTGATCTCAGGGCTTCCCACAACTCTGCTTCCACACATTCCCTGACAGCTAAAAGAGTCCCAAGACAGTGCTCTGCCGAGGACAAGCACAGCAGCCAAGGGGTTGCAGACCCTGATGGGTCCAGCCTGAGTTACATGCCTGTCCCTGGGTGGTGTGTTGCTGAAAGAAACAGGAAGGGCTGCTGTGAAGTTTGTGCAGAGTCCGCATGGTGGGCTGGCAGACCTGCTCTTCTGCACAAGGTGCTGGGGGTGGCACAGAGCCACATCCTCTCAGCGTGGGTTAGCACCATGTTTATGATAAGATGTCCTCTTTATAGAAACATAGAGACTTAATACAGCTTAATGCTGACCAAATCCACCATCTTCAGCTGCTGTTTACAGAGCTTACACAGTGTTTACAGCAGAGGAGGCCCAGGCTCTGTTGTCCTATCCCTGGAGGGACCAGTGTGAGCTTTCCCTGTCCCAATCCATGGGCCCCAGCCTCAGCAAAACCCTGGCCTTCATTTCCTGGAACAAATTTCAGGAACCACCCAGTCCAAGAGAAGGTAAGGTGTCTGCCTATCCAAGAATATGGAGCCTTCTGCCCTTTGTGTTTGCTACATCCTCAATAACAAAGCGGTGATTGAGGGACCAGGGGGTGGAATGTATCTCAGTGGTAGAGTGCTTGCTTAGCATGCACAAGGCCCCTAAGTTTGATGTCCAGAAACACACACACACACACACCCATACCCTTCCAGCCCCAATACACACAATAAACACACACACACACATATGCACAACACTGACTAAACAGAGATTTGAGTGTCCAGACTTCCTAATTCCCAGGCCAATATTACTTCTGCTGTATTATTCTACAACTCAACTCAGAAATCTTGATTTCTAGTTTTAAGTAGTTTCTGCTAAGGGAAATGGGCCAGGGACCAGGGTGGGCAGGTCCTGTGGGGTGCCCATGGTCCCAGCTGCAGTGACAGAACCTCATGTGGCATTGTGGAGGCACGTGAGAAGTGACTGAGGGAGGGATCATGATCTGCACATCCCCTTTCCACAGCTCACAGTTGTGCCATGGAATCGAGAGGGACAAGGCAGGATCCATTCCTGGTTGTTGGATGATATTTCCTTCAATGCTCTTCTGAATCTCAGAGAGGACAGGTGACTTTCTGAATCTCATGCCTCCATGATCTGAGATTCTTCTCTGAGTGTCCTGGCCTCTGGCTCCCCAGCCCTCTGTGACCTCAGTGACAGACCTTCATGCTCCACTGACAGACTTTCCCAGCACTGGCCAGGCTCACTGAGGTATTAACAGCCCAACTAGGCAGTGACCAAAGAGAGAGAGCAGCATTCCCTGCAGCTTCACCCTAGAAGCAGACAGTTCCAAGGCTGGCACAGGTACCCGCTAGCTCCAAGTCTCCAGCAGGGTCAAGTTCCAACCACCTGCAGTATGACGTGCTTGATGACAGCCTATACCTTTCTCTTCCTGCTCTACTCCCTGGCTCGCTCACCATTTCCTGGGATCCCCTCCCAAAGAAACTATTCCTATTTCAAGTAAGAAGACTTGAAGACAGCCAGCATCTTTAAAAGACAAAGCAGTGCCAGGCATGGTGGCACGTACTTGTAATCCCAGCCCTCAGGAAGTTGAGGCAGGAGGGTCACAGGCTGAGGTCAGCCTGGGTCACACAGTGACACTCAGTCTCAATAACTCAAGGACTGAGGGGTGTGGCTCATAGTAGAACACTCACCTAGCATGAGCAGAGACCTGGGCTCCATACCCAGCACTTTGACGATGACATAATGACAAATACCAGGCAAGGTGTGGCTCTCACTGCCTCCCCCACCCTCACCAGTCTCTCCAGTTTCTCCACCATTCACTAAGGAGTGGATACCATTGCAGAGGGGCGCAGTGAGAGGGTCCTAGGCCAGCACCACACAGGGCCTGACTTCACCGGAAGTGAGTTGGCATGTGTCCAGCCCACCCAGACAGACCGCTGCTCTGTGTCACCATGAACCTCGTCTAAGTCACTGGGTTCCTGAAGTGGTGCCTAGAATCAACAGCACTCTGCCCCTCCCCTTCCCCTGGCCCCCATAACACGAACTCCAGGTCCCTGGGTGTGAACACCAGAACTGTGGGTCACAGAAAGCCAGAGAGAGTTGCAGGCACTGGGCACTTCAACTAACCCTCCCATTGAGGGGAGACTTACACTAGGGGAACAGTCTTATCTCAGGTCACATGATGCAGCAGGAGTGAAACCTGACCCAGTATTTCTCTTCTGTCCCAGGTCCATGTTGTCACCTTTTGGATGGAAAGAGGACAGGGGCAGAAGAGCAGGGGACTGGATTTAAGAACCTTCACACTTAGCTGTGCTGGTGGTTCTCTATGACCTAAGCAAGTGCCTCAGTTTCTCTAATTGTAAGATCAGGGTTCTATTCCGGAGTGACAGAACCATTGGCAGGCCTAGTAAAGATAACTGTGGTGGAAAGCACCTGTTAATGATAGATACTCAATAAACATGGCTGACTTTGAATCTAAAGAGTCCTACCATGTCCCCTGACTGGGTGGTACTCTGAGGAAGTTAAACAGAAATGGCCCCATCATCTTCACAGTCACTCCTGGAGAGCTTAGAGCAGGTGTGTGTTGAATTTACAGGTTACGTCCTTCCGAGTTCTGCTTCTATGTGAGAAAAGGCGCTGTGGAGAAAGAAGCCAAATAAGCTTGCACAGGGTTGCATTCATGATGACCAGGTTGACATACTGCAGGACTTCTCGGGCCTTTGCTCCTGATGTGCAGTGTGTACAGGTAGCACCTCTGGTCTCAGTTGACAGTCTAATTCTGTCTTTCAGAATTATATCTGAAATGTTCTGGGGACAGTCGCTGGTCTACTGAGAAGGCCATCTGGATGAAGTCAGGAGCCATTGGCTCTGTGTTTTATGCTTATATTTACTCCTAGTGGGATCTTAGATGTGTCCTTGACCCGTATGTCCCCATTTGTGAAATGTCAGGGGAATGGAATCCACCAGGGTACTGGCAGTACCTTTCTCCACCCTCAGTTCCCTGCTTGTGACCTTGGCACACCAGCACTAGGCAAGGACAATCTTGGGAACAGGGTGAAGGGCTCCTGGAAGGGATCAGCCTGTGGACAGTGCCAAAGCTGATATTGAAAGGTAGGTGGAACTGGGAGAGGTGGGGTCCCCTCTGCCTGTGGAGACTATATGGAGAGCAGTCCTCCATCCCCCTGCAGGGGATGGTGGATGCCCAGCACCCAGCACCCATTCAAGCCACTCAGAAGACTGAAAGCCAAGTGTACACTGCAGGATTCCTTGCACTATGCTGGGCTGAGCAATAATGGCAACCCAGCTGGAAGGAACAGTGGGAAAGTCCGCTGCCTGGGACAGCCTGTGGACTGCAGGACGTATCTTACTGGCTGCCCAGCCAAATGTTGAGCCTTCCTGAGCAGCACTATAGGAGACTGAGAGAGCAAGAGATCACAAAGGAGGGAGGAAAGAGGAAAGGAGAGTGTAATGGAATACATGTTACCATGAACACAGAGGGAGGACTATTGGGGGGGCGGAAACCAGCAAGAGATGGACAGGAAGGAAGAAGAAGGGGAGGAGGATGAAGAAGAACAGTACATAATATATATGTATGAAAATATCATCATGAAACCATCACTTTGTATGCTGACTTTAAAACCTAATTAAAAGAAAAATAGACACCCATCTTTTCTATATCTTAACACAATAGACACAGAGCAAGGCATGACATGAAATGTTCACCAGTGACTTAGAAAAGATCTAGGGCTGTTTTGTGCATTTCTCATGTCATTTCTGGGTAAAAGTTAGAGCCCAACAAAGAAACACAGTTCAACATCCTTGCTGCTACCTAAGAACAAGCCCTCACGGGACACAGTATGCCAGAGTTCATATCCATCATCCTGCAGATGTTCAAATGGTCTCCGAGAACCCTGTGGAACAAAAATAGTAACCTATATTTTGTAGATAGAAAAATGAAAACTGAAAAAAAGGAAAAACAAAAACAAAAACTGATGTAAGTGAGGAGATTGTCCTAAGGTCCCACGCTCATGAGTGGCAGAGTTGGGGTTCATGGGGTTCCAAGAACACGTCTCTTCAATGCTATTTAATCCAAGCACTGCATGCATCTTATAACACACCTGTTTTCATCTGCATACTTCATTTGCAGGAAGCTGGTTTACCTTCCCAGGCTGATGGGTGAAAGATGTCCTACCATGTTTCAGGCCCCAATAGAGACCACATCCCATACATTAACCCCAACTTGGCCCAGTATATCAGCTCCCAAGTGAGCTGACGACAGTCTCCTAGGGGACAAAAGTTGGGGGTTGAGGGCTCAGACCCAGCACTTCTAAAAGACACAAGGAAGCCAGGCATGGTGGCACATAGCTTTAATCCCAGTACTCGGGAGGCAGAGGTAGGAAGATCACTGTGAGTTCCAGGCCACCCTGAGACTACATAGTGAATTCCAAGTCAGCCTAGGTGAGAGTGAACTCCAACCTCGAAAACCCCCCCCAAAAAAAAAAAAAAAAAAAAAAAGACACCCAAGGAATATGGCCAATTCCCACTCCAGGCAAGGGTGTAGTCAGGGTGCTGTCCACCTCACAGTGCTGACCAGGGTCCTGTTGCTGGGAAGGACTGACCTACAGTACCCTAAACTTGGCCTCCTCATTGCTAAGTTTTCCTGACCAGAGACCAAGGGTGATGGAGACACTATCTCAGCTGAGGGACAAGCAGGAAGAGGAGAACGAAGGGCTGCCCTCATGTTCTCCCCATGTTGTGCCCTTGGGGAGCCTTTTTTTCTAATTCTTCCTCTTCTCACACTCTCTGCTAGCCTCCCTGCAATTTCTACATAGTCACTTGCTTCCCCCTCTCTACCTCTCTCCCCTCTTTGTTGCTTCCCATTTCCCTCTCTCTCCTTCACCCATTCACTGTGCAACTTCTTACAAGTTTCTCTCTGAGTGAAAGCCCAGCTGTAAAGCTCAGTGTGTGCTGTTGAAAAGACACTCAATCCAGTGTGTTTCTGCTCATCCAGTCTTCTTTCTCCCCAATGGGGAGGAGGACAGCTAGCGACAAGAAATAAGCTCCCCTTGCCTTTACCCACAGAGTCTGCCATGCTGGCAGCCCAATAACCTTGGAGAAAGTCTAAGTGCATGACTGGCCTCCTCTCTAACCTGAAGAGACAAGCCATGGCTCAGCTACATTCAGCAGGGCCATTGGGTGACAGATTGATGAAGATGTCCAGAGTGGGCAACCATAGCTTACTTTGCACCTGGATGCTCCAGTATTGGCTAAGCCCCAACACCCATGGTCATCATGAATATTGGAGACTCACAGGAGTCAGCCACCACTGTTAGTATCTAATTTCACCTATGAGTGAAGAGGTTCAGAGAGATGACATGTCACACAGATGGCAAATGGTGAAGACAAGCAACTCTGATTCTAAATACCATGCTTTTTGATTCAACTTTTTAAAAATATTTTTAATTTATTTATAAGCAGAGAGAGATAGAAAGAAGAGACAGGTAGAAAGAATGGGCATGCCAGGGCCTCTAGCTGCTGCAAACAAACTCCAGATGCATGTGCTACTGTGCATCTGGCTTTACATGGGTACTGGGGAATCAAACTCGAGTCATTAGGCTTTGCAAGCAAGCACCTTAACCACTGAGCCATCTCTCCAGCCCTGATTAAACTTTATATTCCACAAAAATGTGAACATATACCAGGGGAAGGCCTTTGAAGGATGTAACCCAAGCCCATTTCTGGCCAAGATCTGTGCTTCCTGTCCACCACAGATAGAACCCCTACATCTGCTATTATAAGCTGAAATTCCTCCAAAACTGTGAGCCAAAATAAATCATTCCTTAAACTATGTTTGTCTAGTATTTTGTTGTGTGATGAGAAAGGTAACTAACACACTTATGGTCTCAGAGTTTCTGAGGATCAGAAATCTGGGCATGGCTTGCCTGGACTCAAGAAATAACACAAATATTTTAGTATGCCCCTTTGTAAAATAAAACTAATCTCAAAAACACTGGGAAGATGTCTCAGCAGTTGAAAGCACTTGATTACAAGCCTATAGGTCTGAATTTGATTTTTCAGCACCCACATAAAGCCAGACACAATGTGGCACATGCATCTGTGATCCCTACATGCCTACTACAATGGGAGATGGATCCAGAGTATCGGGAACTTTTTAGAGCAGCTAGACTGGTGTACATTCAGCAGCAAAAAAGGAAAGAGACCTCCTGCCTCGAAAAACAAAAGAAGAAAAGCAGAGGACACTGCTATATGACAGCATCCAGCATAATAAAATGTACACACCTGTGCAATAGTAGTATTCAACCTAAGTGAGTAATCAAGGGCTCTCTAATTGGCTAAGAGTTCCATTCAATGGCAAGGAACCCATAACTAGAACTTGGATCCAAGCCAAATTCCTATGGAGACCAAGAATCTGGACTCCAAGAGGGCTTCCACTAACCATGGGCCTAAAGAGAGGCTACACCCATTATAATAACACCAAATTAAAAATGCTGTCCCATTTAACCTATGCCAATCTCACTGTTCATTGGAGAATCTGTTTTTATTTTTCAGGAGGCAGCAAGAACCAGGGACAACCTAATTTCACCAACAAGACCAGAACTGATAGCTGACTCCCTGAGGGAGAAGAACCACCCCTAACACATCAGCTAGAGCCCAGGTGAAACCACAGAGCAAGTGGAGAGGTGAGCAAGAGTGCTGCTCCCACATCGAGCCTGACAACCAGAGCCAGGGTGATGGAGACAGACACCGAGGACACACAAAATGTTCCACAGCAGAAATCTAGAAGCTGCTAAGAGCTCAACACTAAAGTAAACTTAAAATGAACCCATCATGGCTCAGGGAACTTTGCAGAAAGATTGTAAGAGCTGTGGTGAGGAATATCCAGAGGCATTGCCCCCACCCAATAACTGTCTGTTGCTAGCACAACTCATAACCCACAAACCCATAGTTCATACCAGAAATTTCACTAAGGAGGGACCACAGTGGAATGGGGGCAGGGAGGAGGGAAACAGTGGTAGCCCAACACATGACTTGTTCATACAAAGTTTCCACTTAATAAAAAAAGAAAGAAGAGGACAAACACTCTAAAGTTGGCTTTTGATCTCTAGATATGTGCTATGACACATGCACTTACACACACACAAATTATCACACACACATACACTTTAAGTATATATATATTTGCATATATACATATATAATGTAATATATATGCATATATACATATAATGTATATATATAGTAATATAGTAATGTATATATACATATATATATATATATATATATACTAAGATGGTTCAGCAGTTAAAGGTACTTGCTTATAAAGCCTTCTGGCCAGGGTACAATTCCCCAGCATTGACATAAAACCAGATACAAAGTGGTACATGCATCTGTGATTACAACAATAGGAGATGGAACCAGGAAAATCTGAAGCTCACATGCCAGAATTAATGCTTCTGGAATTTCTGGAGTCTCTAGAATTTCCTTTTTGCACTGCCCACACAGGAAGGGATGTTCATTTCCAACTTCCTTGAGCCTCCTTACATCCTGCCTCCTACTGAGAGGGCTGTCTTCCCGTGAACATCAGAGACCTACCCAAGATAATTAAAAAGATAAAGTTGACAACAAAACCTAACTACATGATCCTTCTACCTCTGTCTCTAGAGTGCTGACATTAAAGGCATTTGACATTATGCCTGGCAAAGATGTTTTTAAAAAATAAGACGGGGCTGGAAGCTCCCAGATGGTAACATGTGTAGCACTGGAAGGTGTTGTATGAGCTTCCCGGGGGGAAATTGGTCAAGGATATTTGGAGAAAGCAGAGACTACTGATATACAATATAGGCAGTTGTCACAAGAATGCTGGACACACAGCTGTATGGAAGAGATCAGCAAGTCAAGAAATGCTCATCTGCAATAGTGGCACTAAACCAAGGAGGATAATCAACAGCATATTGATTGGCTAAGAGATCCACTTAGTGACAAGAAACTCTTAACTGGAATGGGTATCCATGGCAAAATCCTATGGGGACCAAGAACTCAGGCTCCTAGGGGAAATTCCAGAGAGCTACAGAGAGGCTGCACCCATTAGGAGCTAGCCAAAATAGCAATGTTGTCTCATTTAACCTATATTGATCTCACTCTCTGATGGAGATTCTGTTTATATTTTTCAGAATGCATTGAGAAAGCCAGGGACAACTCAATTGCACCAACAAGACATTGGATGAAGGCTGACATCCTGGCAGGAGAAAAACCACACCTATCCTTCACACAGGGCCCAAATGAATCCTATGAGAAAGTGACAAGACAAACAGGAGACCAATCAGCACAGCAAGTCTGATAACGCACGAAAGGTCAATGGAGACAGACACAAATGATACCCAACACAACCCAGAGCAAAGATCCAGAGATACTTAAGATCTCAACAATAAGGCAGACTTAAAACTCACCCACTATGACTCAGGGAACTGAGTGGAAGAGGGGGTGGAAAGATTTAAAGAGCCATGGTGGGGGAGAATATCCAGAGACATTGCCCCTCTCAGTAACAATACACAAAGGAGGAAGAAAAAATAAGGAAGAAAAACTGGCTACCTCTGGTGCAGTTCATAACCCCCAACCTATGGATAGATCCAGTATGAGCACCTAGGAAGTACCTCAGTGGGTAGGGGACAGAGAGAAGGGAAACAGGAACACCTTCACAAGATTTGCTCAATGTATATACTTATTCATAATAAAGATATTTTAAAAAACAAAGCCATACAGAACAAAAGACAGGACTAGAGAGATATATCAGTGGTTAAGGTGCTTGCCTGTAACACCTAACAACTGGAGTTTGGTTCCCCAGTACCCACATAAAGCCAGATACACAAAGTGGTACATGTATCTGGGGTCCATTTGCAGTGGCCATTCTCTCTGTCTGTCCCTCTTTTATCTCTCTCTGCTTACAAATAAATAAAATAATATATATAAAATTATAATAAAACAAAAATTTTAAAGCTATTACTGTGCCTTAACTATAATAATTTTTAGGATTGCCATGTGTGATAGTTCAGTTTTGTTGTCAACTTGACCTGCTTAATAATCCACAGTAATTTTGGTGGATCTCTGAGGTTGCTTACAAGAAGGATTAACTAAAGGAGGAGGTTTCTCCTCCAGAGTGTGATGGCCTCTCCCTCTCTCTCTCTCTCTCTCTCTCTCTCTCTCTCTCTCTCTCTCTCTCTCTCTCTCTCTCTCTTTCCTTGGACCTATGAAAGGGAGCCAGCCTCTTTCACAATTATGAAACTTCCCCTGGATCTGTAATTTCAATAAATCCCTTCCTCCCATAACTGTGCCTGGTTTGGAGGCTCATCTCAGGGGTGCATGGCTGACTATGACAGTTTTGGTACCAAGAATGGGGTGATATTGCTGAGATGAATTTGACTGTGTGGATATTGGTCTTCTGGAACTTGTGTGCTGGAGGAATGGACATGGACTTGGTACTTGCATCTGAAGACACCTTCCAGAGCAGTAAGTCAAGTTTTATAGACTATTCTGGTGAGAGTGTGAAGATGTTTTGTGCAGAGAAAATTGCATTTGGAGGCTCATCTTATGAACTTTCTAAGGGGAAGGAGGGACTGCAGAGAACTTTATTAGAACTGTGTTACTGGCATACAGGGTGGATATGTTCTACTACCCACGCCCAGAAAGTTTGATTAAGGTTGAATTTAATTAATGGACTGATGTTCTTGGTTAACAATATGGAACTGAGAATTTTAAGATTTAAAGTTGGAAGAACTTGAGGGGTGGAGCATGATGGCAGACAAGTAGCAGCCTCACCAGGACGCTCTCCGTAAAGGTTTGATTTTCCAGCTGGGATCCAAACCCCGGACCCCAGCTGGCCCTGAACCCAAGCCTACCCTCTTCCCAGCTCCGCTGCCAGCCTGGACAGGGTTCCCCAGTGGCTTTTTGCTCCATAGAGGAACAGAGAGCTGCCCTTCCCCCACACCAAGCTCCGGCCATCACCATTGTCTCCTGCTTCCCGAGCCCTTGCCAGCTGAGCACCTATCCCTCCAGGGGGGGCCCTCTCCCTCCAGCGCCAGATCCTTGGGCACACTCCTCTCCGCGAACCACACACACACACACACACACACACACACACACACACACACACAGAGAGAGAGAGAGAGACACACAGACACACAGGCAAACGCGCTTCTAGGGCAAACTAACCTAGCTCGCTTTGGAACCCCACTCGGGACTGCAGCTGTGGGCGGGGCCAGGTCTCTGGCAGATACCTGGAAACTGCTGTCACTGCTGGGAGGGCAGAGGCCAGTTAAGGCTGGGACCACGTGCCACTACTGGGAGGGCACAGGTGACTTCTGTGGGCACCAGGGACCATGTGCCACTGAAGGGAGGACCCAGCAAAGTGAGCTGAACAGCACTCCCCAGGGTGCCTGAGTCCCACTCCCCTACCTGGATATGGGCAGAAACCAAAGGAAAAAAAACCCACAGAAATCAATTAAAGTTGGAAGAACTCAAAACAAGTTTAAAATTTACTGGCACTAAAATTGATTGCTGATGGTGCTATTGTTAAAGAGATAATACCATGAATGAAGATGGCCAACTACTTTACATTGAAGCAGTGGAAAGGATGCCTGAGATGATTTCCACCCAGGAAGGATTGAATGATAGACTGTACAAACTCTTTTTGGAAGGAGATAACTGAAAGGAAGGAACCTATTCTTCAAGGTTATGATTTATTTCATCTCTGAATTAATAACATGGCTGTGTCTTGCATACCTGATATTGCTTTAGAACCATGAAAAAATGCATGTATGGAGTGGGTCATGAAGTGACACAATTCTAGGAGCCACTGCTGAAATGCGGTATATAGAACAGGGCGTGAAGTCTCTGATAGGCCAGTGAAGCCATTGGAAGATGGACTGATTTTCAATGGAGACCCAAAGATGTTTCGGATATATACAGGACTGTGCAAGGGCTACCATGGAATGCTATTGGCTAGGGATGGATGTTCCCCCAGCTACTCAGCCAAGCTGGAGGGGCAGAGTTGGAAAATTCAGAGAATGTCAGTCATTGGTTGTGATATCAGACTTGAACTACAGATGTTTGATGTTTGATATTTGCCTAATGGTTGTTGAGTTTGCATTGTTGGAAATGTTTACTCTGTGCCATATATGTGAAAAGCATATGACTTGTTTGATTTTACAGAACTCACAACCCTGCCTTGTGTTGGAGAGAGCGTATGCATTTTCAGTTATATGTGGGATAGTTATATCATGTTAGATAGAACTATGATCTTGTTGCTGTATTCATTTGGAAATTAAGTATGATGTAAGATATTGTTTGATGTCAAGTTGACAAGGAGTGGACGGTTAAGTTCTATTGTCAACTTGGCCTGCTTAGTAATCTTGGGTGGGTCTCTGAGGTTTCTTACAGGAAGGATTAACTAAAGGAGGAGGTCCCTCCTCCAGAGTGAGCCCTTCCCCTGGAGTGGGTGGCTCTCTCAGTAGGGGGCTCTAAGGAAGCTTGAGGGGAAAGAAATTTCTGCTCTTCCCCCCCAGCCTGTTTTGCTGGTGTGTGTGTGGTGTTGGTGACAGCTTCTCTCTTTCCCTGCTTGGACCTGTGAAAGGGGGCCAGCCTCCTTCACCATTATGGAATTTTCCCTGGGTCTGTAATTTCAATAAATCCTTTCCTCCCGTTACTGTGCCTGGTTTGGAGGTTCATCCCAGCGGCGTGTGGCTGACTATGATAGCATGTTGTATGGCAGCACACTTGAGTCCTGCTTGTCACTGCCAGGCTCTTCTGGCTTCTGTGCAGCTGGTGTTCATGAAGAAAATGATACCTCTTCCACTCAGGGCCCTCCTACACATATACCAACGCTCCCCTTCCTTTGAAGGTACACAGGGCATTTTGAGGAAAACTGAGGTTCATCTATGATCACCCAGAAAATTAGGGGCAAAATCAGTCCCTAACCCTGGCCCTGTGTCTCCTGGTCTTCCCTCTCCACCACAGGGATCTCCCCATGAGAAGAGCTGTTGTCAAGCTCAGGCTGCAGCACTGAAAGCATCCAGCCAGGGATGGCAGGCTGGAGAGTGTCTGCTCCCAGCTAGCTCTTTCACTTGGAAACAAGGGACCCATTCCCAGCATAGGCTTGCTTGCACACAGTAGCTCCCCAAAGCCTCAGCAGTGACTGGTGCTTACCACCCAGCCTGGTGGTCAGCAGGCCTTAAGCCCCCTGCATTATAGCAGATTGGACCCTGAAGCCTGATGGGCATCCACAATAGTGGGATCACTCGGAGGACCCAATGCTAATTCTGCCTTTCACCTAAGTGCAGAAGAAGGGCAAAGGTCTCTGTGTTTCTTCTGGGAACCTCCTCGCCCAGCCAGCCCTGCACTTGCAGGGGATGCCATGGATTCCATTCTAAATCCCTGGCTTTTCTAACTGAATCTTCCATTAGTCTGCAGGCTACAGAGCAAACCCCTCAGCCTAATGCACAGGGAAGGGCCTACGGTCTGTCCCATACCACCACTGTAGCCTGGTATAGGTACCAAGAAGATGAAGCTGCAATGTCAGGGGACAAAAAGAAAAGAAAACGTTCTCTGTTTAAACGCAAGCACTGTTTCCCACCAACTCTGCCCATTAAGCCTCTTTCCTTACTTCTGATTTAAAGTCTTAATAATAGAACTGAGATTGTAGTTCATTCCCAGAGAGCGCATGTGCCTGGTGTACCAGAGGCCCCTGTGTTCCATCCCCAGCCCAAAGGAAGGAATGAAAGCAAATAAGAAAGAAAAGATAGAAAGAAGGAAAGAAGGCCTAGCAATACCTCTCATCCCCACTCGTTCGCCATTTCACTTCTCTGAATTTGTGCATGCTGTTTCCTCTGCCTGGAGACCTTCTCCATCCTTCTGCATGCACTGCGTCTTCTCTGCGCCTCAGGACTCACTGAGACACCATCCCTCCTGGACGCTGCTCCCTCCCCAGCACCTTACTGTCATGGACTGGTCGTCAGCATCACCTTAGCTCAGTGCATAATACAGCAAGCTGAGTCCTGTCAAAGCCGGGGACCAGATGTTGTTCATCGCCATCTTCCCCAGGCCTAAACATGGGTCTGGCACATAGTAGGCTTTCAATTGCAGCACCGTGTCTCCCTGGACCTTCCCTGCCGTTCATGGCCCAGGCTTCTCCTTGGTTGTGATTCTGCTGATTTTATGGGGAGCCAAACTCTACTCATGTCTCCTGGCCCCGATGCTATCACTGCTGCCCTGGGCCAAAGCAGCCTAGGACAAAGTGGATCAGGAGGCAGTGTCTTTGTCCTGGGGACATTTTGGAGCACAGACACTTTCAGTCTTCACTGAACCCTGAGGTGAAGCCCAAATCCTTCAACCTGGCTCCAGGGCCTCCCTGACCTGCTCCAGGTCACCTCTCCAGCCTCACCCTGCAATTCCTTCTTGAGCACCCCTGCTGTGCCATAACCATTGTGTTATAGTCCACGTGAGAGAAATGAGGCCGCCACACTTCTTAAGGCAATTAAGAGTTCTTTCATCAAGCCGGCAACCAAGAGGAACTCAGGCCAGAAGCTCAGGACACAGCATTTTTAAAGGCAAAACCCACAATTACATTATTCTAGGTCCAGGCCAGATAATAGAAGTTATAGCTAATCATTAACCTCAAACCATGGACACATCAAACCAGGGGCATAAAAGTACAGTCAAGCAAAAAAAAATGAACCTCCAGTACCTGCAGAAAATAATGAACTTCCAGTACAGCAGGTGTAACTGGGTAAGAATGTTCTGTTAGCCATAATGTAGTTTTTAGAGGAGGAGAGTCCCACAAAAATAGAGTTAGCTAAAACAAAATGGAGTTACTTGAGGCAGTTCACCTGCTCACCTTCTGCTGGGCTCCCTTGAGCTTAGGGCCTGTATTCATTACTTTTATGTCACAGTGACATAAAATGCTTGAAGAAACAACGTAAGGGAGGAGGAATTTATTTCCGCTCATTGTTTGAAGGGCTACAGCCCATCATGGAGGAGAAAGCATGGTGGTGAGAGCAACTTGTGGCTGGGTCAGCAGGAGCGTGAAGTGGTCTTTGCACATCTTGATGGGCCAGGATGCAGAGAGAGTCAGGCAGAAGCTGTGCCCAGTGGTAACCCTCTAGCTCTGCCTCTCAGCCCTACATCTGCCTCATGTCAAGGAGGTTCTATCCTCTCCTACAACAGCACCAACAGCTGAGGACAATGCCCAAACCCTGTCACCACCATGTCCTAAGACTCCAAGAGCAGAGTGATGTTGTAAGGAGATGAAACAGATGCTCACAGAATCTTCTAGTGTCTGCTGACAAAATAGCCAAGCAGCCACATGGACACGTCCCAAGATTGCTCATGGAATATTACTATCTTGAGCAGTACTTAGCTCAGGCCCTCAGGCACCAGAGTGACAAGCTGACATGTGTGAGGCACTGTGCACAGTCTCTTTCATCCCCACTATAATCCTAGTAGGCAGGTTCCATTTTCCTCTGAACTATCACAGAAAACTGCAGCTCAGAGAGGGCATTGAACTTCCTCATAGTCACACAGCTAGAAAGGGGTAGAACCAGGATTCCAAGCCCAGCCAATATATGTATGTATCCACTTGTTAAGTCTACTTGTCTGTCAATAGCATTGTCCTCTGGGGGAATTAAAGATACCTTCAGCATATGAAACACTCCAAGGATTCTTGTATAAATTACCCCGCACCCTTATGTGAGGCTGGAGCAACTCCCTTCTCACCTCTACCTTTTGTCCATTGGACCCTATTGACATCCACAGAACACTGGTGCTTTACTAAAGACTTTGTGAAAAGTTAACCCCTGAAAGCTTGGGAGGTGCCCGTGTGGCTGCTTGGCTCTTTTGACAGTAGACACTAGAAGATTCTGTGAGCATCTGCTCCATCTCTTATTCTATTACTCTGATCTTGGAGTCTTAGGACACGATGGCGACAGACTTTGGGCATTGTCCCCAGCTGATAAGGAGATGAAGGAAGTCTGGAGTCCTCGTGTTATACACACGAAGCCCAGGGAGTGCCAGGAGCTCCCCTGAGGTGTACAGCCAGGGAGGGGGAGAAGCAGGTTACCTGAATTCCTCCCCAGGGCCAAGACAGCCTTCGCTGCAGGTGAAATTCCCACATCCTCCTGTAGAGGTCGCCCAGGCTTCGGGAGATGGGGACTGTTGGCAGGAGACTGTCTAAATGAGAAACATTTTAGCAAGCAAGGACCACAGGTTTCCAGAGACCACAGCGAAAGAAACTGCCCAAAGCCCCAGAAAGGGGAAAGATTTGTCCAAGGTCACAGAACAAGTTCAATGCACAGCTGTAACTAGAATACAGGCCCCCAGGCTCCTCTTCCAGGGCTCCCTGAGCCTGGAGAGCCTCCACCTCCTGCTAGACTCCTAGTTCCTGGCTCTAAAGAAATCATGATTACATGAATAAGTAAACAAACATAGTCGAGTTTATCAAAACAACTATTTATCATTTTGAGCATTTATGTCACTAGGTTTCACTGTTGGTTGATCCTGAAAATGGCGGGATCCTTAAGGGATATTTACTGGCAAAGAACAACAACAGCACGTACTTGTGCTTAACGTGAGTGTGTAGACACACACATGCCAGTTCCCAGTGTAGAAGACACAGCAGAGAACAGATCAGACACCATCCCTGCTGCTGTCCCTGCCTTCAGAAAGCTTACATTCTGGGAAAACAGATGGTCATTAAATAATTCATTTAATAATTAATCAGCCCGTTAAAATGCCATAACTGCTACATGGGAGAGGCGATTAGCTTGAGCAGCGTAGAAAGTGCTGGTTAATCTGCTGGATGTTTTGAAAGCTGACATTAAAACAAGCTTCCATGGCTGCTACAGCAATTCTAGACAAGAGAGCAGGAGGGAAAAGTTCTTGTTTATCTGAGGGAAATAAGAAGGTACCCTTGACCGACACACATTTCTGGCAATCAGAACCTGCTCAAGAGCCCATGAAGATTCCAGAGAGGCTCTGTGAGAACCCTGCAGAGCGCCCCTGTCTGCTGGGCCTCTGCCAACTGGGCAGGCTTCATTATCCCACTTAGAGAGGAGAGACCCAGGGGTCAAAGGTCCGCCAGCAACTTCCAAGCAGGACCACAGTGACCCTCGAAATCTTTTCCTGAACCCTGTTGGAGCTTCTGATCTTGCGAGCTGCTTGGAACGCAGGACTCCCTCGGACATAACAGTCTCCTTGTCAATAACAGCTCCCCTCCCCAGAGCCCTGGAGAAGAACTGCATTTTCTGGGAACCCAGAAGATCAGAATGAGAAGATTGTGGGTGATGCAAGCCACACTTCTTGGGGGGAATGGTTAATGACTGGAACGATGGCATTCCTTTCCCCTGAGATACAGGGTTCATTTAGCTTTAATATTTCATGTATGCAAATGGTGGAATGATCACCCCAAAAAAGGTGCCCCGGTATGGTCTTTGCTTTCCTTTCCAGGACCTGAGCAAACCATTTTCCTTCTCCAGGGCAATTCCACTTCTTGATGTAAACCTGGCCCAGAGTTTCTTTCCTCCCGGTTCCAGGAGTAAAACCATCTCTTCCTCACCCAGCTTGCTCACAGTTTCTAAGAGACATCAGGGCTTTACTTTTCATTTGATGAGAAGCAGGCTCATCTTTTCTGGATTCATCTTCCTTCCTGGAGACTATCTTGTCACGCAGCTGGGCCTTACCCCGGGGGACACATGGCTTTTCTGATCAACAATGGGCTCTTTAGAGCACGTGTCAGCATCCAGAATGAACCCACAATGAACTCTGAACACGGAAGTGAAGACAGGGCCTTGGTTAAGGTGCCTCCATGGAAGCTGATCCCATCACCCACCCCAGCCCCAACCTGGGGTCTGGAGACCTGAATGTCCACTGCTCTTCTGCTCCAGAGGCAGCCTCTCTGCCTTTTCAGAAGGAGCCAGGAAGAGGGCACCCAGACTGGCGTGTCCGAACAGCCCTCCTTCTTAGGAGCCTGCCTTTCAGGTTTCCTAAGAGCCCTGTGCCTGTGGATTCCATAATGAGGAGGGATTTGTTTGTTGAAGGATCTTTTCAGCTTTATTGCTTAACTCAAAGGTGAGAAGGAGGTGGGGGCAAGATGAGAAAGGCTCTCCTTGGCCTTCTCGAAGAGTCCACACTAAGCTTTGTCTGCAGCTGCCCTGAATCCACAGCTAAGAGAGTTTTGAGGATGAGGACTTGGGAGTCCTAGTTCCCCTGGGCGCCTTGCTGCTGTGTGACCAGGGCAAAGCTAGACCTTACCATCCTCTTCTGTTGAGTGAGAAGACAGGGTACAAAGGCTCATTTCTTCATCTGTATAATAGATGTTTGTCTCCTGTTTTTAGAAAAACCAACAGGGAGTAATCATGAGTGAATGAGATTTGAGAACCCAAGGCCCCATTTTGACAGTGGATGCATTAAAACCAAAGGCCAGGGTTAAAATTTCATTGGATTTGAGATTTTTTTCTGTTTTTTTTTTTTTTTTTTTGAGGTAGGGTCTCACTCTAGCCCAGGCTGACCTGGAATTCTTTATGTAGTCTCAGGGTGGCCTCGAACTCATGATGATCCACCCATCTCTGCCTCCCGAGTGCCAGGATTTAAAGGCACCACCATGGGCTGGAGAGATGGCTCAGTGGTTAAGGCACTTGCTTCTAGTGCCTAAGGCCCCTGGTTCAATTCCCCAGGACCCACATAAACCAGACCCACAAGGTGGTGGCCCTGATGTGCTGCTCTCTCTCTCTCTCTCTCTCTCTCTCTCTCTCTCTCTCTCTCTCACTCACTCTTTCTGTATCTCTCTACTTGAAAATGAATAAATAAAATATTAAAAGTAAATAAATAAATAAATAAAAACCTTTAAAAAATACTTCGGTACTTTAAAAAAAAATTAAAAAAAATAAATAAAGGCACCACCATGCCCGGCTGAGATTTTTTTTTTTTTTGATGGTGGATGTCAAAACTGCCTGCGCAACAACAACAGAAAAGTTTTTTTTTTAACTTTTAAATTTGAGACACTTCAAAATTGTTATGGTGTGCACATGCTCATGTGTGTGTGTGCATGTGGAGACCACAGGACAGCCTCAGATGTCCTTCCTCAAGCACAGCCCACTCTTTCTTTTTCTCTTTAGATTGGTTGACTCATGAGCCCCAGGGATCCACCAGTCCCCACCTCCCCAGCACTGGGATTAGAAGGGCATACCACCACACCTGACTTTGTCATCTGGATTCTAGGGATGGAACTTCAAGGCCAAGCACTGCACTGAGCTCTCTTTAAACAGCTCAGATACCTTTGACTTGTAGAAGAGTTGCAGAAGTTATGATAGAAGTTCCCATACAGCCCTCCAACTCACGTCATACATAACTGTAGTGTAAGAACCTAAACCAAGAGATGAGCATTGCTATGAAACAATTAAGCTGTAGGCTTGACTCAAATTCCACTAATCTTCCTATTAATCTTTTCTTCTGGCTCCAAAATCCAACACGGGATACTAAAAATTCCATGTAACTATTATGTCACCTTACTGTCCTCCAATTTGTAAC
The DNA here is from genome assembly GCA_004024765.1 of Zapus hudsonius. Classification (NCBI taxonomy): domain Eukaryota; kingdom Metazoa; phylum Chordata; class Mammalia; order Rodentia; family Dipodidae; genus Zapus; species Zapus hudsonius. The sequence goes on from PVHP010011918.1 coordinate 18,800, forward strand.
AGTTTCTCAAGACCTTGACACTTCTGAAGAATCCTACTCAGGCATTTTGTAGAACACCTTCGACTTGGGTTTGAACTTTCTGGCCGAGCTTGATGAGTTTTGGGAAAGTGTGTCAGAAAGCTCCCTCGTATGACCATCGGTCATGGGTCATCTATCACTGGTGGTGTTCCAGTTGGTCATTGGGTCCATCCGTCCACTCTAAAGTCCTGCTTTTATCTTCCCGTTCTCTCTCTATCCCCAGAAGAGAGTCGCCAAGTTCAGCATAAGCCACACACCAAGTTCACGGAGAGAGGAATTAAACCCCATTTCCCGGAGGAAGGAATGTCAAAGAGCCTGTGGATGTGTTAAAGCACCAGGTGACTAACAGACATTTGGGGGGAGCTTCTGTGATGCTATACAAATACCTCGTTTCTCCTTAGAGCCTCATTACCAAAGCTGTCATAATCAGGGCTGACGTAATTCCTGCTCTGGTGTTCTAATGGCCACTTTGGGGGAGGTGTTTTTCAAGGTGGGGTCTCACTCTAGCTCAGGATGACCTGGAACTCGCTCTGTAGCCCCAAGATGGCCTTGAACTCAGGGTAATTCTTCTATCTCAGCCTCCCAAGTGGTGAGATTAAAGGTGTGTGCCGCACCCTTGGCATGATGGTGACTATGGCCTGCATTGTTCATACTCACTGTTGGAAATTCTTCTGTGCTTTTTAGCCATGCGTTTATATAGGCTTTGTCCTCTGGCCTATAACCCCATCTTACATTCATTTACTTTGTTACCCAACTTTAGCCCTTGGGAGCTCTTTTCTGTTGACATGCTTTCTAAGCCAGGCATGGTGACACACACCTTAATGCCAGCATTGGGGAGGCAGAGGTAGGAGGATCACTGGGAGTTTGAGGCCACCCAGAGACTACATAGTGAATACCAGGTCACCTTGGCTAGAGTGAGGCCCTATCTCAACAAACCAAAATAAAAAAGTTTCTTTAGACTTTAAGAGCCATTTCTCTGAGAAGGTCAACTTTCTTTTACTGGAGAATAGCATTTAGGAGCCAAGATCTGAGCAGTCAATGTGCTCGTTACTACTGGAGTGTCTCTGCTTGTAGGTCCTCTCAGAGACAGAGAAAGGAAATATGTATGTCCCTATCCTCAAAGTTCCAATCGCAAATGCTCCAAGATCCAAAACTTTTTGAGCAACAAAAGGGAAGGCAACAAAAAAATTCAGATTTTGGAGCCTTTTGGAGTAGGGATGTTCAACTGGCAAAGTCTATGCAAATATTCTTTCAAAAATTCTGGGGCTGGAGAGGTGGCTCAGTGGTTAAAGGTGCTTGCTTGTCAAGCCTAACGGTCCAGGTTCTGTTCCCCAGTACTCACATAAAGCATGATGCACAAAATGGCTCATGGACCTGTTCTCATTTCCTCTTTCTCCCCCCCCCTTGTGAATAAATGAATGAATGAATAAATAAATAAATAAAATTTGAAGAAACAAAACCCAATTCCAAAATCCAAGACATGTCTGGTCCCCAGCAGTTTTAGGTAATATTCAACCTGTACATGTATACATTTACTGTATATGCGCTAGTGTATGTATGTCCATGTCTGTATTAAAATAACCATGTTTCAGACCGTTGTTGTCAAATCTAACTTAGCCCTGTGTTCATTCCTGACTTGTGCTCCTCTGATGGTGAGAAACTTGCTTCCCACTTTCTATCTTTTCTTTATCTGTTTGTTCATGCCTCAGATCCATGCAAAGCAGTTTCTTAGTGCTAACCTGCACCCCTGAGGGAAATGCATTTACTAGGGTTGGAGAGATGGCTCACTGCCCCATGTAAACCAGATGCACAAAATGGCTCATGCATCTGGAGTTTGTAGTGGCTAGGCCCTGGCTCACCCATGCTCTCTCTGTCTCTCTTTCTCTCTCTTTCTCTCTTTCTTTCTCTCTCTCTGCTTGCTAATAAATAAAATACTAAAATATAATTGCATTTACCATCTAAAGTCCAGCATTTATAAACAGTCCCTTGTACCTTTCACCAAACACCAGTGTGAATAGTTAAAAGACAGCCTGGATGCAAGCCCTCACTCTGCTGCTCCTTGGCTGCCTAGTTTCCCTTCGCCTCAGTCTCACTGTGTGTAATGTGTTTATGGGAAGCCCTGTTCCACCACCCCACAGTCCTGATGGGAATGGAAATAGAGACAACACAGAGGGCTTCACAAAAGTGTCCCAGCATCTCACCAGTGACCAGTAAGATCTCAAAACACAGTCTCCTGGCTCCAGTCTGGGCCCTGCAAATGGCAGCCCCTGCCCTCTTAGCCTTGTCATGTCCCAAGGCACATGTGAGGGACACAAGTGTCCACTCCTTTCTGCATCTAACTCAGTGAGCCTGAGCTGGCCGGTCTGGGAGGGCACTTGCTCTCTGGCTAAATAAACACAGTCATAAGAGCATCTGGCTCCTGGAAGCTCTTGCTGCCCACTGAGGCGTCTCAGTCCCTTCAGGTTGGCAGGAGGCAAACCCACTGCAGATTTGTTCCCAGCTCCTCTTCTGCAACAGGCCTTCCTAGGGGCCTTCCTTTATTGAGAAGACCCTCCCCACACAAAGATGGGAAGCTCGGTCCTGCCCTGTGTCCCTTCTCTGGTTCTCAGCTGCTCTTTCTAGAAAATAAGGGAGTTAGATCATTTAGCTGTCACTAGCTAGTAACTGGACCCAGCAGGCCTGTGTTCCTGAGCATTTCAGTATGAATTTTGTTTGTTTTAGGGAGGTTTTTGTCTGATGGTTTAATATTTGAGGCATTTAATACATAACCCAGGCTGGCCTCAAACTCCTGATTCTCCTGCCTCCATCGATCAAGTGCTGGGATTCCAGGTGTGTGCCACCACATCCAGCTTCAACGTGTGGGGTTTTTAAAAAAATATTTTATTTATTTATTTGGGGAGAGAGAGAGAGAGAGAGAGAGAGAGAGAGAGAGAGAGAGAGAGAGAGAGAGATTCCTGCCACTGCAAAGAAACTCCAGATGCATGGCTTTACATGGGTACTGAAATGCCTTAACCCCTTAGTCATCTCTTCAGCCCCTTCAATGTTTCTTTAATGTGTGTGTGTGTGTAAATGCCATAATGAACTGATAACTCTGGATGCTAACTTAAAAAATAATTTTTAAAATAAAAGATTTTGTATTTTGGAATATTTTTAGATAGAAAGTAGAGAGTTCTCATATGCCCCCTTCCTATACACCTGGTTTCTCTTATTATTAACATTTTTGTCTTTGTATGGTACTCTTGTTACAACTGCTGGGACAGTGTTGATACATTATTATTAACTAAAACTTATCATTTGTTTATACTAAGGTGTTTTTTTAGGGAGATTCAAGCCAGGTTCAGGATGGTCCTGGGCAAGCATTCTACTGCTAAGCTAACACCAACCCCAATGGACTGTTTTATGGTCGTGACAGGTACATATGTGCTCATTGCTACTGCCACATGCTTCATTCACTTAATGCACTTTATCTGTATATTCCCTTCTTCCCTCCCAGGTCTCTGGCAAACCTCTGGCTTTATAAACAGTCTAATTTTCTAGACTCTCCCATCTCTTTGTGGCTTGGTATTTCTTCTGCTAAATACTATTCCACCATCTGGATGTGGCACAGTTTCTCCATTCACCATTATGATATTAAGGTGGAAGTATTTGCCAGCACTCACGATGGGAGGCATTACATTGAAATCCAGGACTTTAGCTTCTCCTGAAGAATTGGGGGATTTGGTAGTCCTGGATCTATCTTCCCAGATGTCAAGTGGTGGGATGAAATGCCTTCTTCGGCATAGGGAACTGGATCACTGCACTCCTAGACTCGTGTGACCTGCCAGGTTAGGATGAACCTTTGGACCAGGCTTGCATCTGGTTAACAAGACGACTCCAGGCAAGTGTGTTTTCCTTTCGCACCTCTTTCTAGCCCTGGTTCTAGCCCTGAGACCCTGATCTCACATTGCATCTCCCAGCTCGCTCATGACCCCAGGTAACCTGTAGAAGACACCAGCAAAGCGAGGAAGAAGAGCGACCACTGTGTGTTCCTGACACACCTCCTGGCTGCCAGGGCTCTCAAGGTGGCTCCCACGGGGCATCTGTCTCCCACAGTCTCCCTGGTAAACTGTGTCTCACTTTTCTCCTTCCCTCTGAGCTAGTCTCTGGGTCTCTTAACCCTGCCATTCCTCTGGGGGACTTGTTTGTTAAAATTTTCAGTGAGCTTAAAATCGTTGCCTCAAGCAGAAGTACAGAGGCTCCTAAGGCCTCAACAACAAAGCAGCCTTAATACTCACCCACCATGACCCAGGGAACTGAACGGAAGAGGGGGCAGAAACATTGTAAGAGTCATGGTAGGGGGAATATCCAGAGACATTGCCCACCTCAGTAACAACATGCAAAGGGGTGGTGGAACCTGGTTGACTCCTAGGCTATTCACAACCCCTACCCCATGGACTGATACAGACTGTCCACGGAGGAGAAAATCCAACTGACCCAGGACAGGGAAGAGGGAAATAGGGGAAGTGGAGACAACAACACATTATTCCCTTATTAAGTGTATCTAATTATGGATAATAAAATAAAAATAATAAAAAAGGAAACAAAAGAAAGAAAAAAAATTTTAGTGAGCCACCACGAGACTCTCTGCTCATTTCAACCATGCCTCCTCGGCTTTCTCCTGTAAAAATGAAACTGTTTAGTGATGAAAAGGCAATTAAATGAGAAAATGTCGGCATGATGCTCAGTGTTTGGCACATATGAGGGCTCAATGAATGTTCATTAATAAAATCATCATCATAATTAGAATTTATGACCCTGGAGTTCCCTGATTGCCACTGGTCTTTAAACACAGAGTGTGAATAAGTGATTTACCACACCGATTAAATAAATAAATAGCTGGCAATCACCTGCAGGGGTCATTTTAACCTCAAAGTAGCATTGAGTTTAAGTGGCGGGAACTGTAATTATCTGTCACCATTAATTTGCTTTTATTTATATGTGTGTGTGTATGTGTGTGTGTGATATGTGTGTGCATGGGTATGCGTGTGCCCCCGAGCACTTGTGGAAGGAACAGGACAACCTGAGGTATTTGTCCTATCCTACCATCTTCTTTTTGAGACAGGGTCTCTCACTGTTTTGCGGCGCATGTGCACTCGTCTACTTTATGTGCTCTAGCTGCGTGGGGGTGCTGAGGAACTGACTCCCGCCAGCAGGCTTGCACACAAGTGCCTTTATCCACCGTGCCATCTTCCCAGCCCCTATCTGTCACTGTTTATAAGAAAGAGGACTACACCCCTCATTTATTTTTGAAAATTTCATATATGCATGTGTACGCAATGCATTTTGACCCGAATCACCCCCATTGCCCTCTTACCCCCCCAATGATCCTTTCTTCTTTCCAACTCATTCTGTATTCCTGCCTCTTTTTGTGACCCACGGAGCTTATTTAGGGTTGCTTGCATGAATATGGGGGAGTCATTTACTAGAGCACGGTCAACTTTCTTGTGGCTCCATCACTGAATAAAATAACTCCGTCTCCATTGGCAACCACTAACTTCCTACAGCCTCTGGAGAGGTGGGGCTTTGTAAGCCCCTCTCCAATCTGCTGTGGAGTGTTGATGGGTCCAGTCTTGGGCAGGTAACCCCAACTGCTTTGAGTTCATGAGTGCACCAGCCAGGTCATCTCCAGAAGACAGCTCTTGCATTCTTTTATTGTTTAAATGAAGGAAGGGCTTAGTTCAGTTTACAGTTCAAGGTCAGTCCAGCATGGCAGAAAAGGTGTGGCAGCAAAAGCTTGAGGCAGCTGGACTCCTTGTATCCACATTCATAAGCAGAGACAATGGACCTGGCTCTGACATTCTTTTTTTATTTATTTATTTTTATTTATTTATTTATTTTATTGTCCATAATGAGTTACATTATTTAGTGGGCAAACAATGAGTTGTTATCCCCAATGTCCCCCCTCCCCATCCCCAATCAGCTGGATATCCTCCTCCGTGGGCCATCTGGATCAGTCCTTGTGGCAGGGGACCATGGATAGCCTAGTATTCACTGGCTCTGACATTCTTGCCACCTTCTCTTCCTCAATGTTCTCCGGCCATTGGAGGGGGTGGTAGAGATGTCCCATTTAGGGTTGAGCACCCAAAAGTTCCTTATTCTCAGCGCTTCAACCAGTTATGAGCCTTAACACTAACTGCCACCCACTCAAGGCTGCAGGTAATGCTTGTCTGTGGGAGTAAACATAAAATATTTAGAAGGCAGTTTGACTCCATAGAACTGTGCCTTCTAAGGAAAGCTTTGATATCCACGCTTTCCGTGTGACACTAACCACAGGGAGCTCCCCACTTACAGATGACAGCCAAGATCCATGGAATATCCTCCTTTGCCAACAGTCTATGTCTTCCTCCACGGACTTGTAAACAACTACACATTTCTGCCCCTTCAGAAAGACAGAGGAGGTTCAAAGAGACTAAGTGACTTGTCCAAAGTCACAGAGTCAACAGGTTTTTGCATAGGAACTAAACCCAGGTTTGTTCCCAAGCTTAATGCATTTCCCAGTCTAAACCCTGCCCTTTCCCTGGAAGGCATTTTGCCACACTGACACCCACAGTGTTGCCTCACCACAAAAATCTTCCCACTTCTAAATAGAAGTGTCACTCAGTCTTGCAAATTCTCTAATTAAGTGTGCAAGGATCTTGAGAAACGAAAAGTGATATTGTTGAAAGTTGACCATCTCTTTCCTTGCTGAGTTCCAGCAAACAGCCTCCTCCCTCACTTCCTGATGCCAACCAGTCTACTGGGCTCACATCCAACTTGATTTGACCCCCCTCTGATGTGTCTCTTGCAAGAGGACAAAGATCCCTGAAGGAGGGAGTGGAGGAGGCTCAGATGAAAGATCAAACCCTCCACGTGTGAACTTGGCAAATATTTGTGGAGTGAATGAGTATGACCCAAAGCATCAGAAGTGGGTTACTCCAGGGGCAGGACCACCTCGACCCCTCCCCTGGTTGGGCCTGTTTCCTCCTCTGTGGGCACAATGGGCTGCCGCCACCCCCTGCCTCTTGGAGGGAAGACCACGTGTGCATAGCACCCAACACCCAGCAAACCCTTGGTGACACCGACTCCTCTATCCCCCTGCCTTGCTGCACATTTCCACACACATTCTTTGACTTCTCTCAGCCCTCTGAAAACCTATTCCAGCTCCAGGCCTCTTGGTAATGATGGCAATGCCACCTAAGGGTCATATTTGGGACTCGTAGAAACCCAGAGACCAAAAGTTCTAACTCGTTGGACATAGATCAGAGTACAGTGTGGTGCTTGTATGCTCAGTGCTGAAGACCTATTAGGTCACTTAACCACTTAAAAGTGTACTTGGCTGAGGTTCATACTGAAGTCATCTTTTATATTTCTTTAAAATTTTTTTGTATTTTTCTTTATTTTCAAGAGGAGAGAGAGAGAGACTCTAGCTGCTACAAACTCCAGACTTTGTGCATCTGGCTCTACGTGGGTACTGGGAAATCAAACCCATCTCCTACTTCCTTTTTTCTGAGGTAGTTCTAACTCAGACTAACCTGGAATTCACTATGTAGTCTCAGGCTGACCTTGCACTCACAACAATCCTCCTACCTCTGCCTCCCAAGTGCTAGGATTAAAGGCATGTGCCACCACACTCAGCTATCTCCTGCTTTAAAAAACTTTATTAACAACTTTCATAAATATAAACAATATACTATGATCATAATCTCCTCCCACCACCTTCCCTTCTTTCCCTCCTAAGTCCCCCCTCTACTAGTCTCTCTTCTATTCTTTTTAGTTTTCATTTCCCTATTTTATTGTTTTAAAAAGCTTTTTATTGATAGCTTCCATCATTATAGACCATAAACCACTGTGATTTCCTCCCCCCTCCTCATATTTCTTCTCCCTCTCAATTAGTCTCTGTTTTGTTTTGGTGTCATCATCTTTTCCTCTCATCAGATATAGGTATTATGGGGCCATGGGAATTCATGAATATCAAGGCTGTTTGTGTCTGAAAGTTTTCTCTGTAAGCACTCCTACCCTTCCTCTGGCCTCTCCTCTATTTTGATGTCATCATTTCCTCCTATTATACAGGTCTTGTGTAGGTAGCATCAGCCACTGTGGGGTTGTGAATATTAAGGTCACTTTGTGTCTGGAAGACAGTATTGTAAGCACTCCTTCCCTTCCTTTGGCTTTTATATTCTTTCCACCACCTCTTCCTCAATGGTCCCTGAGCCCTGGAGGGTGTGATAGAGATGTCTCATTGCTGAACACTCCACTGTCACTTCTCATTACTTTGGTGAGTTTTAAATCAACCCAGTGGCCACAGCCATTTGAAAAGAGAAGTTTCTCTAACCAAAAACGAGAATAGCATTACCATATGGGCATAAATTTAAGTACTTAAAGGGCAGTCTTGTGGGCACAAAAATATATCCATTTAAGTAGACAACAGTAGTAGTTCCCCCCTAGGGCTTATGACTGCCCAAGCCATAGGCTTTGATTAGGTTGTCAGTACCAGGCAGGAATTCCCTCTCATGGAGTAGGCTTCAGGTCCAGTCAGAGAGCAGTCCATTTCCCTCTAACTGACATGCCACCATTGCATCGATGGGTATATTTGGCCTGACTGGCCAGCTATCACCTTGCAAGGTCCATTGCTGATTAAGACTGTTGATAACTTTTCTCCCCCAACAGGCTCTATAGCTCTTTCTAGCATTCTGACATCAAGTAACATCCAGCTCAACTCCAGCTTTGAAGTCTTCAGCAATAGGGTCTTACCACCTAGTTCTGGTGGTCAACCAAAAGCCTTGACAATACCCTGTGATGTTTCAGAGGCATCGGGGGCCTCCTTGACCAACAACTCACTGGAAGGTATCCCACCCTTGCCACTGAAATTTTTCAAATAGCAATCTATAGCTTCTGTACTCAATATTAACCATCGCTACAAGATACTTCTGCCTGAACTCTGATTTTTGGTATCACTAGCTTGCAAAGAAGAGATTTCCATATGGCCTATTCATAAATCTCAAATTCCTTCTCCTTTTATGTTGTCACTTCTCAGGAACTTCAATATTTACAGAATCCCTGCCTGCCATCAGCCTGACGTGGGCAGGAGTGTATATGCTGTCTCCAGAATATGGGTGGGAAACTGGGTCTCTCAGGGGTTGGGTGACTTGTTAAAAGTCACAGGAGTCTCCTGATACAGAATCCAGTGGGCTTTGCTTCCCAGGAAGGTTTCTCTCAACCTCAGGATTCACCAGATGAGAAGAAGCACTTGGATCAGGGCCCACCGCAGTGGGAACCCAATTGAAACAAAACTTCATGCTTTCCAACTCTTTCCATTAGGCCCCTCCCTTTCTGCTGTATGTCTTGGAATCAGAAAGAAATAGACAAAGCAAGGAGTTGTTGTGACTAACAACTTGAGAGATATATCTTAGTTCCTCAGACACTTCCTCATTGAATTCCTTTAGAGTGACTCTGTGAGGAGCATCTAGACCCAAAGACCCTAGGCTGGCTCTATCCCTAGACTCTGAGCCTGCCTGCCTACTGGCTTCCTGAGAACTCAAAGATGGTGTCAGCTCCACAGCTTCTGGAGGGAACCAAGCTTGGGGACCCCAGGGTGCCTGGACGCACACATTGCCCTCTTCAGCACTACTACAGATCACTGGATACTCAAGTAGAGGCCAGGAGACAAAGGTGGCCGGGTGGCTAAGAGGGGCCAGGGCTCCAGGACATGCTTGGCTTATCTCTCAATAGGGTGAGGGTTCTCCAGTGATGCCCATGGCTACTTCCTCATAAAGCACCCTGCCTCTCTGGAGCCTTCCTTTGGCCCTGCTAAGAAGCCCAGTGGGAAACAGTCAAGGGTCTTATTGAATTGAGCAACCATAGGGACTTGGGTGAACTAGAAGTTGTAGATAGACTTATGGACTGATTTATTCAATTCAGTGAACATTTCCTAGCTATCAAACTGCACTGGGACCTGGGAGGTTTTGTATTAAATTGGGCATGATTGTTTGCCTTTTATAGACTGATAAGATTTGGGCTCAAGTAGCCAAAATACAAAGCAGAGTATGACAGGACTGTGTAGAGGGTCTCTGGGATTGTTCTGTGTGGTCAATCTCAGTCCCTCCTCCCCCACACACACACCCAGAGCTACTCTAGAAATGAAAGTAGACAGACAGTAACCTTAGAAAACAGAGGCTGGATGAGGAGAGCTGGTGGTGCTATTGTTGTTAATGTGGATGCTATTTCTTCAGCAGCTTGTGAAGTGCCAGGTTTCCAACTGATGCCATAAGCCCCATACAGTTGTTGCCATCTGTATTTGAGAAGTGAGAACTGGAGTCTCAGAGACGGGAGGTGATTGACAGGGTCATGCAGCTGTCAGGGACAGTGCCAGAACAGGAACCAGGTCATCAGATTCCAGAGCTCGTACTCATTCTGGACTTCCTCCTGTGCCTTCCTTTTCCTCATCACTTGTTCACTCTGCGATGACCTCCTGACCCCATTCTCTCTGCTGAGCATTGTGCCTGGCTCCAAGCACACAGAGCTGGGTACCACAGCCCTGGAGCCCTGCCTCACAGACTGACTGTCCAGTGGGGAGGACCAGCAATGAAGACTGACCACAAGCACAGCAACACTCTCTCTGGAGGACAGGACCTCTTGGGAGTGGGAGCCTGGTCTGGAATCCAGCAAGGCCTTCCAGAGACCCTTTTTAAATTAATTTTTTGTTTTATATAAATCAATTATGTTATACTCTTTTATCCCATCAACTCAGTTCCCATTACCCTGGAGGCCCTTCCTCCTCAGTGGGGTTATGGTGATCACTGTGGTATCCTGGGGGCCTCTGTCAGTTCCTACAGAGTAGTGGGGACTGTGCCTCAGGGTCCCACCCTGTGGCTCTTACAATCTATCCGACCCTTCTTCCACAGTGTTCCTTGAGCCATGGCAAGTCTGTTGGCAGTCTGACCAGAGACGTTTTTAGAGATCAAATTCAATGCCATCAATTGGCCTGACAGGAACCAAGGAGAGATCAGCTGAATCAAGAGTGGTCATGGGCACTCACCTGTAATCCCAGCACACAGGAGTCTGAGGCAGAAGGATTGGGAGTTCAAGGCCAGTCTGGGCTACAGAATAAGACCCTGTCTCAAAAAACTGAACAACAGGGGTAGGGAGATGGCTCCATGGACAAGAGTGCTTGCTGAACAAGCATGAAGACCCCAGTTAGATCCCCAGCACCCATATAAAAAGCCAAGCATGACACACATACCTCCCCCTGCAAGTGGAGAGGGTCAGAGACAGGAGAATTCCTGGGACTTGATGGTCAGCCAGTCTAATTAAAAATCATGTGAGCTCCAGTTTCAGTGAGAGACCCTATTTCAGAGAAACAAGCCAAGGAGCAATAAAGAACACTCGTTTTCCTCTGGTCTCCATACTCATGCTTGCGTGGTACAGGCATCTCCACGCATGTGCATACACCACACTCACACATTCATATACACACTCCAAAAAGAACAACAAAATGTGTTCAAGGAACAGTACAGACAGAATCTATCCAGGCAGGAGGAAAAAGGGATCTTGGGATTGGCTGTGGATGGGGCAAGAGTCTGTGACACTTGTCAAGAAATTTGCCTTTTTCCTGAGGCCCCTTGAGAGCCAGATTCCTAGGGTCTCCAAGCCCCTCATCTTGTGTTCTCATGGCTCCTTGTTGCCATCTGAGTAAGGACAGGGCACAGAGGGTCTGACAATTGTCAGGCAGGCTGAGGTCTTCTAGAAGAACAAGAAGGAGCCAGGCAGGCAGGGCAGCACCTGGGACAGCTCTCGGTGGCTCATGGGACCCAAGGGCAGGGAGTAATCATTGTTTCCTTCACTCATTCAAATATTTATAGAGTGCCTACCATGTCCAGGACCAGAGAAAAGTGAACAGACAAAATTCCCTCTCCACTTGGAGCTCACTTTCTAGTAGAGAGAAAATAAACGTAACAAATCTATGGTGATGCATTAGATCAGAAGGTGGCTTATGGCTGGAAAGGAGGCAAGAAGGGGACCCAGACAGGGCTGTCAGGTGAGTACTTGGGATGTGAATATTAGAAGCAGGAGCTCATCGGGTTTATAGCCAAGAGTGTCTTTGAGTCCAGGGAAGGGGCAGAGAGGGACAGCTTGTTCATAAATTGCCACTAGGTGCCAGGCACTTGACCACCCTGGTACCTGGTGACTACCCCAGGACACAACACCAGATGGGAATTACTTCCTCTGCCTCGCAACCATGGAGAGTGAAGTTCAGAGAGATAAAGTTACTCATGTGAGCTCACAGTTGTTAGTGATGGAGCTGAAATTTGAGCCCAGGCTTCTGATGACTTCCCGCCATGCTCTGGCAAGTCTCTGTGCCCAACTGGCATTTTCCCTGGCTTTGAAAACCAGGAACGGCTGGGCGTGGTGGCACACACCTTTAATCCCAACACTCGGGAGGCTGAGCTAGGAGGATTGTCATGAGTTTGCAGGCAGCCTAAGCCTAAAGAGAGAGTTCCAGGTCAGCTTGGGCTACAGTGAGACTCTGCCTCGAAACAAAACTACTACTACTAATAATAATTAAATGGCCAGGTTAACTTTAGACATGTACAGGTAAAGTTGAGATCAGGAAGTGGGTTCTGGGAATCCAACAATCTTTCATGTGTATGGGAGTGGGTGGGAGGCAATAGTGGGTCCCTGGGTTAAAACCCAACCCTGGGTTGGGGTGATGGCTGAATAGGCGAAGGGCTTGCTGAGCAAGGGGGTGGGGACCTGAGTTCAGATCCTTGGAACCTACTTAAACCCAGAAGTTGTAGCATGTCTGTAATTCCAGCATGCCTACAGAGAGATGACAGGCAGACAGGAGAATCTCTGGAAGCCTGTGGGCTAGCTAGCCTAGCATATAGAGTGATAAACAAGAGACCCTGATTCAAACAAGGTGGAAGGCAAGGACCAACACCAGCTGTTATCCTCTGACTTCCACAATACACCGCAGCATACACATACACAAAAAAGAGTTTTTAAAACATAGTCCCCACTTTTTGATTGTGTGTGTGTGTGTATACATAGGGGCACACACTGCCATGGAACACATGTGGAGGTCAGGGGACAACCTTGGGTGTCAGTCCTCATTGCCCACCTTGTTTGAGACAGGATATGTTTTCTGCTATGAACACCACTGGGTTGGGATTATAAACACATGCGCTATTTACATCTGGCTTTAAGTGGGTTCTGGGGGTCCAAACTGCAGTCACCAGGCCTGCACCTGTGCTTGAACCACTGTGCCATATCCCAGACCCTGACTTTTTAATGGAGTATCTAATTGGACAGAGTGTGAGAAGGCCAACTAGGGCCAAATCTTGAAAAAAAAAAAAGGGGGGGTTAGGAGGCTTGAATGGCAGGTAAAGACAAGGGATCAAGGAGCAGCCCCTCCCTCTTGAACCCAGAGAGCTTCTGGGCTGGAACTCAAGAATGAAGTACTCAAGTTCGAAGTACCCAAGTTCAGAGCACCCATTCTGAAAGGAGAGAACAGCAGTCAGCACAAAACATGGCTTCTCGTGCTGTATGAAACCAATGGTTTTAGGAGACACTTAGAGAGAAAAAAAATTACAAAACTTTACAGGCTTTCCTTGCAAATGTCTACAAGGGAGTTTTGGAAACAGACGGGCTTGTGGATCAAAATCTAATGCTTATCACTTAAATAGCTTGATTTCTCAACAGCCGTGCTAAGTCCCTAAGCCTTCTGCACACAGGAGAAGGTAACCACTGCTCTTTGCTTCTGTTGGCAACTTGGGCCCTGGCTCAGACCCCATAGGAGGAGTAGAACCCATCCCTGTGGAATGGCCCAAGAGCTCAGAAGGGCTGCTGACTGACAAATGTAACTTCTTAGATCTTGGTCCTCTGGCCACCAAATCCCATTGCAACCCTGATGCTGTGGCCTCCATTAGCTGCTTTGCTCATTGCTATGACAAAATCCCTGACAATAGGAAGGATAAAGTTCATCATGACAGGGAAGGAATGGCAGGAGGACGGCGAGGTGGCTGGTCACATTGTGTCCACAGTCAGGAAGCAGAGAGTGGACAAGAAGTTATAAAACTCAAGGTCCACATCCAGTGACCCACTTCCTTCAGTGAAGTTCCACGACCTTCCAAAACAGCACTACCAGCTAGTGTTCAAATACATGAACCTGTGAGAGACATCTCACAGTAGGGCAGCAATTTAGAGGCCTGTGAGAGGTTGAAGAATGATCTCTAGGGTCTCCATCGTCCTCCCTCCTGCCTCCATCTTGTTTCCACTTGCTTTGCTCTGCTCAGCAGCCATATTGTGGAGTTATCAGTGTGGGTCCTCACCACGCAGAAGCTGGAGAGGAGCCCACGTTCTCACCTCAATGCACTTCAACACCTTTCAAGGACCCACAGGCAGGATATGTCCACCAGCCACCTCTGACACCAGGGAAAACAACAGCGTTGCAGGCCTAAAAATGGATTCTTTAAAAAGAGTTATAAATACACTCTTCCGAGAGTTTACGACAAAGAAATAGATGCCCTTTGCAAGGGTCTTCTCGGCCTTCTTGTCTCGAAGACCGCTCTCCTTCCCTTCTCTGAGAGGAAGCCCATCCTTCACCAGAGAAGCTTCTCCAAGTCCACAGGGCTGAGCTAACTTACTGTGAGCACTCCACAGTCATCACACACAAGGGTCCCGTGGTGCTTACTTTTAAAATGTGAGTCTTGAAGCCGTGCAGGCCCCTGGCCTGGTCACGAAGTCAGCTTGGGCACCAGGACAAGCCTTGCCAATGGGCCTTCCCGACAGGAAAGAATAACACCTACTCATTCATCCCATGGACTTCCAGATGATAATAATCAGAACACACACACACACACAATCTTCAAAGCTGAACAAGAAGCCTCACAGCTTTGCTGCGGAAGGTTCGAGCTTTGCTTGGGCTGGAAAGTGAAAAGTACTTGCCTAATGTGTGCACAGCCCTGGTTATTCAATCATCAGCACTACAAAAAATAAAAAAGACCCAGCACCTTCCACACAGAGGTCGGTCTTATCTTTTTCCTTTTCTGCTCAAGCCAGTTGGAACTGAGTTGCTATTCCTTAAGACCAAAAGGGTCTCTGGTGGTTTGAATGAAACGTCACCCATAGGCTCACGTGAAGTGGTGGTGTTTGGTAAGATTGTGGAACCTTCAGGAGGTGGGGCCTCCTTGGAGGAAGTGTGTCACTGAGAGTGAGCCTTAAGGTGTTACAGCCCAATGCTGCTTGCTGTTTCTCTCTCCTTCCTGGGTGTGACTATGTGACACAGCTTCCTGCTCTGCCACATTTTCCCTGCCATGAAAGACTCGACCATCTAGAACTGTAAACCCTTTTCCTTCTTAAGCTACTTGTGGTCAGGAATTTAGTCCCCGCATTAAAAAAAAAGGAACAGAGACAGGAGCTTAGCCAATGCCCCTCAAACCTGTGCTGGTTGCTTTCTGTTACAAACAACAGAAATGTACCATCCTGACCAATGGAAAGTCTAAAATTAAGATAGGTTGGAGGATGGGTTAAGAAGTCGATAGAATTTTGGCTATCACAGCCCCAAGGGCAAAAGAAATGGGTTTAATGTGCAAAAGGCCCTGGTTATTCAGGGCCTTGTGCACATTAACACATACCAACTGTGTTACCTTGGGTCAGTATAATTGTCAGCATCATTGTACAGAGGTGTAATCATCAGCTCCAAGTTGCTGAGATGAGCATCCCACCATACACAGTTTATGGGAGGAAGGGGTTTATTTCAGCTTACAAACTTCATCAATGGTGGAAGAAGCTGTTTATTTCCATAGATCCAAGCAGAGAAAAACAATTGCAGCCAGCAAACACACACTGCTAGAGCTCAAACTGTTCTTTTCACACCTTTGGGCCGGAATAAAGATCCACCCAATCACACCTTAGGGCTGGACCCCAGAATCCACCCCCAGTGACACCTCTTCCAACAGGCTGCTGGAGACTTAAGCAGGAAGCTAAACCTTAACCAAAAATACTGAGGCTGCGGGGGACAGGCATTCATAATCAAACCACCTCAGAGGCCATACTCAGGGCTCAGTGTGTTTCATAGCATCTCTCTCCTACACTGAGCATGGTCAGGCCCAAAGGTGTCCTCACCCACAGAGACCCAAATGCTTGAACCCCAAGATGAGCGCAGATGTGCTCATGGGAGAGGGGATGAAGGAAGCATGAGGGGTGCAGGCTTTTCCTAAAGTGAGCTGCCCTTACCTTCTGCAGAAAAATTAAAGGAGTTAGAGAGAAAACACAAGCAGGGAAGGGGAGGGAGGAGCTTGAAAGGGAAGAGGAGAGGGCCATGAGGTCATGTCACTGCTAAAGGAACATGTTTTTGATGAGTTAGTTGCCTTTTGAGCCTCTGGGTACATCTCTATCAAATAGAGTGACACTTCCCTGGCTAGGGCCAAGGATGAAGTGAGGTACTATATATGAGGCCCCTAGCTAAGGTAGGGTCTGTAGCAGCCCAGGGAGTACCTGCTCCTGAATCATAGAGAGCTTTGGCCTGCAAAGTGGCCCATAAAAAGACATCATAGAGGGCTGGAATATGGCTCAGTAGTTCAAGGCACTTGCTTGCAAAGTTTGTAGGCCTAGGTTCAATTCCCCAGTACCTACCCAAAGCCGGTACACAACATAGCACATACATCTGGAGTTTGTTTGCAGTGGCAAGAGGCTTTGTTGCACCCATACGGTCTTTCTCTGCCTATTTCTCTCAAATAAGTAAACAAAAATTTAAAAAAATAATCATAGCCAGGCATGGTGGCAAGCCCTTAATCTCGGCACTTGGGAGGCAGAGGTTGGAGGACCACTGTGAGTTCAAGGCCAGCCTGGGACTAGAGTGCATTCCAGGCCAGCCTGGAACTTTCTGACACAGGACAGCTGCATGGTCCTGGGTTTCTCTTCCCCTCTTTGGGCTCAGTTTCTCCATCTGTGCAATGGGGGTCCTGGAATTCAGAAGCTAACTCTCTGGGGTGGCACAGCAGCTGCAGGGAATCAATAACAGACCCTAGGCTCCTCCTTCTCGGAGCAGCAGGATGAGTTAGCAGGCATCATAAGGCCAGGTTTACAAGCAGGAGGTTAAAGCAGAGAGGGCTTGGCCTCAGGCTATCAGTGAACAACCAGCAGACACTACAAATTGTTCCTGACTAAGGGAGGGATAACAGAGGGGCCCAGAGGAGAGGAGCTGCCAGGAACATGCTTCTGTCCTCACAGAGTTGAAGCTCCTTTGAGGGCCTCTGAGCCAGTCCGTCGAGTACACAAGTGGTTAGATTGAGGCCTTCAGGAGAGGAGGGACTGGTCCCAAGTCACCCAGCCAGAGGTTTGCAGCTGAGTGGCCCTCCTGGCTCCTCAGAGTGGAGTTCCTCTGCAGCTCCTCTTGAATTCCTAGAGAAAGCAGCCAGCTGTAAACCCCCAGGGATTATGTGTGCACTAATGGCTTGCGACAAAGGCAGCTGGATAATCTCCTGCTCTGCAGACTAAACAAGGCTCAAGGGACCAAGTAAAACAAAGCAGAGGTTTTGCATTGGCCCCAGCTGGTTGGCAGGAGTGGCCCAGGCTCTCAGCTCAGCCCAAAATCTCCTCTGGTGGCCTTTCTCCCTTTCACCACTGAGGGCCAGATAGAGGCTTGTCTACAACAGGTGTTCTCACTGTGACGATCCCCGCCACATGGTATAGAATGTAGTTCTAACTCACAGCCCCACGAGGAAGAAACTGAAGCTCAGAGAGGGAGGAGGATGCTTGTTCCAAGTCACATGTCAAATCAGGCAGGACCCTGGGGCACAAACCCCCTGACTTCCACTCACCAAGGTCCCCAAATTCTTCCTTAAATTAGTGTGCCACATGTCATATGCACTTCAGAACAGATGAGTTAAATACCCCCCTTTATTTGGGGGGTGCACTCAAAGACTCCCAGAAGCCACAGATAATGCCAACCCTTTTATCTACTATGTTTTTCCTACTTACATGACTACGAGAGAGTTTCAGGCACAGTAAGAAACTAAGGATGATAAACAAGAACACCAATACTACAAAATCTAAGTTATGTGATGTCATCTCTCTCAAGATATCTTATTGTAATGTAGATTTTTGGGAACTTCAACAAACATTCTTTTTCTTTCCCTATTACATTGAGAATTTTCTTTTTTCACTTAAAGGAAGCCCGAGTGTTCAAACGCATGAGCCTATGGGGACATTTCACCTTCAAACCACAACAGAGAAACTGAGGAAATAGCTCAGTTGGTAAAGCTTTTGCCCCACATGCACAAGGATTTGAGTTCAGATCCTCAGCACCCATGAAAAATTGCAAGGTATAGAGGTGTGCCTGTAGTTCCAGCCACGGGGAGGTGGGGACAGGGAATCCTAGGGCATGCTGGCTAGTCAAGCTAGCCTACTGGTGAGCTCCAGTCCAAGGAAAGACCCTGTCTCAAAAAAGGTAGATGGTGTTCCTGAGAATTACACCCAAAAGGCCATCTTCTGGTCTCCACATGCATATGTACACATGTGATGTGCACCCACACCGCGTATCATACATATGTGAATGTATACACATGCACAATGCATGAAAAGAATTTTAATTTTTGCTTATTTATTTCCAAGCAGAGAGAAAGAGAGGAGAAGAGAGACAGATGGAGAGTAAGAGTGGGTCAGGGCCTCCAGCCACTGCAAATGAACTCCAGATGCATGCACCACTTTGTGCATGTGGATTTATGAAGGTACTGGGGAATCAAACCCCAATCATTAGGCTTTGTAGGCAAGGGCCTTAACTGCTGAGCCATCTCTCCAGCCCCCCCAAAATAATTTTAAATGGACTCATAATATAGATCAGTGATAGAGCATTTGCCTAGCATGCACAAGGCCCTGGGTTTAATCCCCAGCACCGCAAACAAACAAACAAACAAACAAACAAACAAGCAAGCAAGCAAACAAGAAAGAAAGAAAGAAAGAAAGAAAGAAAGAAAGAAAGAAAGAAAGAAAGAAAGAAAGAAAGAAAGAAAGAAAGAAAGAAAGAAAGAGTGGGTCTGTGGATTACTTAGGGAGTCATTGCGCACTGACTCCCTGTTGTGGTCAGCTTTCTAGTTGCTGCACAGAAAGAACCCAAACAAAAGTGGCTTGTGGAGGAATGGGTTTATTTGGCTTATGGACTTAAGGGGAGACTCCATCCTGGCAGGGAAAATGATGGCATGAGCAGAGGGGTGGACATCACCTCCGCCACAGCACTGGAAATAGCAGCAGGAAGGTGTGCCAAAAACTGGCAAGGGGAAGCTGGTTTATAATCCCCATAAGGCTGCCCCCAACAACACAGCTCCATCGAGGTTGTAAAATCCAAACTGCCATCAGCTGAGGATAGATTACCCAGAACACATTCATTTGCTTGTGGGGGACACCTGGATCAAACCATGACACTCCCTTTTCATCCATGGAGCTGAGTGAACAGAGTCTTGGGACAGCAGTGAGCCAGTGAGGGGAAGAACTCTCAGGAGACAGTTGCTGTGAACAGCTCATTTATTAGATTGGGGAAGGTGTTTTTATTCAGGAGGAAAAGGAAGGCAGGGGGATAAGCAGCAAGGGGATTGGCAGGGGCAGGGTGGCCTGTGGATGTCTCATGAAAGGATTGGCAGGGGCCAGATGCATAGATAAGCTAGAAAGACTTTCTCATTGTCTGGACCTTGTTATTACCTTATAACTAAATTATGTGAACTCCAATAAACTCAGGCCTTGAATTGCCTGTGCCTATCAGGGTTTGCTGGGGCCCCCAGTTGGCTGGAGGATGGGGAGGGAAGGAGTCAGCCAAATCTTGCTGGTCTCAGGATGAGGTTATAGGGGTTCCAGGCCAGTCTCAACTTTTCTTTAACCCTGTGTCCTCCATGCCTCTCAGCAGGGTCCCACAAGAAAGAAAAAGAAGAAAGAAAGAAAGAAAGAAAGAAAGAAAGAAAGAAAGAAAGAAAGAAAGAAAGAAAGAAAGAAAGAAAGAAAGAAAGAAAGAAAGAAAGAAAGAAAGAAAGAAAGAAAGAAAGAAAGGAAGGAAGGAAGGAAGAAAGAAAAAGAGAGAGAGAGAGAAAGAGAGAGAGAGAGGGAGGGAGGGAGGGAGGGGAAGAGAAATAGAAAGAGAAAAAGAAAAAGAAAAAGAAAGGAAAGAAGGAAGAAAGGAAGGAAAGAAACAAGGAAGGGAGAGAGAAAGGAAGAAGGAAGGAGGGAAAAGAGAAAGCAGAAGGCCTTTACTGCTCCTTTAGCACAAGTGAAATTGCCAGCATGGCTTGTCTCAAGCTTTGCAGCCATCACAGAGTCAGGTAATGGGGCTCCATAGTGATGGGGTTCCATGGTGCAATGGTTAGCACTCTGGACTCTGCAAAGTCAAGTAATGTTGACTCAAGCACAAGCACTGTTACACTGAGTATGACTCGGACACCACTGCATGACAAATGAGCACATACAGCACGGATACTCTGAGTTAAAGGGGTGACTCGCATCCAGCAGCAGAGTGCATCACACTCTGCTGCTAGATGTAAGAATGGCATACAACTTTAAATTTATATATTATTTATTGCTAGAATTTTCTTTTTTTAGGAGGACAACACATTTAGTTTTATTTCAATCAAATCACAATACTTTCCAGCTGTTGCAAAGTGCATCTACAATTTTCCATTACAGATCCACTTTAGAATGGTTTCCTGTGTGATTACAGCAAGCCTAAAAAATATGGAAAGCTTCACGAATTTGCGTGTCATCCTCGCGCAGGGTCCATGCTAATCTTCTCTGTATCATTCCAATTTTAGTATATGTGCTGCCAAAGTGAGCACTAGAATTTTCTATTGAATACATTCAGACTAAATCTGTGGAAAGCAAAACTGGATCCAGGGGAATACTGTGCTCCAATTTTCAGTCAAAGTGCTGTTCCCACTACTAAGGTTGTCTCACTACAATCCGCAAGCCAAAGCCTTGCCCCAGGAAGGGCCCCTGCCTCTGGAGAGCCCCATGGTTTTGGTAGTCACTTCGCCATTCTGAGCCCCAGTTTACTTGTTCCTCAAGCAGCAGAAATAAGGATCAGCCCTCTCCAAAAGCTGCTGCATCAATGAAGAGAATTCATGGACACAGATGCTTTACACATGGTAAGCCCCCAATTCCAGCTTCTGCTATTCGCCCCTCCAGCACTAGCCTGCTGGGTGGCCGGGTCAAGGTCTCACCCTTACTAAGCCTTCCTTCTCAAGTGGGATGTCAAAAAGATAACTTCCAACTCCAGAGCTCTGGACGCTCCTCCATAATGCAACCCAAATGAGACTTAGGGACCCCAGCACTGGGGAAAAGTCAGGAGACTTGTTAGTTCCCTGGTCCCTTTACCAGCCCAGCTGCTTGATGGGCGCTCTGGCTCCACGCAACTGCTGCACGGCTCCTCACAGCAGCCACTCTGTCTGCTCCCTGAGCTCAGCTGAGATGCTCCTGGCACTATTTGAGAGTGTACCATGCAACTGAAAATTGTGACCTTCAGCTTCCAAGAGCTGGGGAGAGTCAGGCAAAAGAGGAGGGTCAGGAATATTTGAGAACTGCAAGGGGAAGCACCCACCCCTCTTCCCTGGCACCTTAGGACGACTTTCCTGACCCTGAACTGGAGTCACAGGGATCCTCCTACCTCCAGATAGCTTAGTGGCCTCACTCCAGCCTTCAC
The DNA here is from genome assembly GCA_004024765.1 of Zapus hudsonius. Taxonomy (NCBI): domain Eukaryota; kingdom Metazoa; phylum Chordata; class Mammalia; order Rodentia; family Dipodidae; genus Zapus; species Zapus hudsonius. The sequence continues at coordinate 40,512 of PVHP010011918.1, forward strand.
TGGGCAGGGATTGTTCTAGTCATTCCAAATGCAGCTGAAAACTGAGAATTATTTGGCTTCAGGCTGGCGGGGGCAGAGAGAAGAGAGGGGGAGCAGCTAGCTTCTTGCCTCTGGTTCCCAACTGGAACAGAAGAGATCTGCTTCCTGAGGATTAATGTAGGACTGGCCTCTGCCAGCCAGGGAGATGCAACAAGACCTGCGAAGAGATTACCTACCTGAACCTGTTCACCTGTCGTTGTGTGTCAATTTTGAGCCCCTGGAGAGGTATCAACTCCTACTGCTGGGAATAGAGGGTGTGGAGACTTTTTTTTTAATCTTGCACACTGAGGTTTCAATGGAGGCCATTCTGCTCCGTGCACAGTGGCTGGGCCCAACTTTGTACAAAGATTTAGTCCAGTGTATTTACAATGACTAACATCCCAGAAGCCCCTTATTCTTAAAGCATATTCTGCCATTGGCCAGGGCAGACTGAAAGGAATGTTCCAGACATTAAAGTTGGGGAATGTTTAGACATGGTAGCTCCAACAGTTATAGTAGGAGAAATGCTGAGTCAATGTTAAAATTCTGCTCTAGGCTGAACTTTCAGAGATGGCTTTTATGAGAAATTGCTCATTGGTTAAGATGCTTGCCTGCAGAGCCTAATGACCTGAGTTTGATTCCCTAGTACCCACATAAAGCCAGATGCACAAAGTGGTGCATGCATCTGGAGTCCATTTGCAGATTCTGAAGACCCTGGTACACCCATTCTCTCTGTCTGTCTCTATTCTATCTCTCTGCTTACAAATAAATAAAAAATGAAAATATTCAAAACAAACAACAACAACAACAAAAAAGCTTTGCTCCTCCAGGGCTGGCTGTGTAATTTTCCCTTTCTGAGCTTCCATTTCCTAACTTGCTACCAGAACAAAATAACCCCATCCATGTGGATTGTTCATGGCTAGAAGGGGCATAGTGTGGACAAATTCAAGGCCCATCATTGTCTCTGGGAAAGATAGAGAAAAACAAAAATGCACAGAGCAACAGCATTCAAACGTCAGACTCCAATGGCAACATTAGGGTGAGGCAGGGAGGTCCAATCTTTTGGCTTCTCTGGACCACATTGAATGAAGAAGAATTGTCTTGGTGGGACTGGAGAGATGGCTCAGTGGGTCAGGGTGCATGCTGCCTGATCATCGTAGTTCTGATCCCAAGAACCCACATAAAGCCAAACACAAGTAGTGCACGTGACTGTATTCCCAAAGCACCTTTGGCAATAGGTCAGGAAAAATCCTGAGGCTCATGGGTCAGTTGGTCTAGCATTAGCAGTGATGAAGAACACAAGAGACCCTGTCTCAAACAAGGTGGGAAGCAATGACCAACACCCCAAGGTTATCCTCCAGCCTCCACACTCATACACCATACACACATACACACAAATAATTATCCTGGACCACACATTAAGTATATCAACACTAATGAAGGCTGATAATGAAGGATCTGTGTATATTTTTTGCTACAACCACAAATAAGCAAAATGTCCTCACATAATAATTCTAATTACACAATGCCAAGTCGGAGAGTCTTAAAATTGTTGAGCAGGTCCCAAGTTTGCAATCACTAATAAAGAAAATGAACACAGCTAAGTAATAAAACTTCATTAATTCCTTTGTTTTGCATTATAGAAGTAAAAGAGGGAACATGAAACTAGAGGGATATTTGCCATTATCTTTGAGAAGCCAATGCAGCAGGTTTGATGGAAGCAGCAGCAGTGCTCGGCGGGTTCTCAAGATGTTCAGGTATGGTGGTTTTCAGTTCACTTGTAGTGTACTTCACTTTAAAAACAGTTCCTCTATTCTGGAGAGATGGCTCAGCAGTTAAGGCACTTGCCTGCAAAACCCAATGACCCAGGTTCTATTCCCCAGTATCCATGTGTCATGGTTTGATCCAGGTGTCCCCCACAAGCAAATGAATGTGTTCTGGGTAATCTATCCTCAGCTGATGGCAGTTTGGATTTTACAACCTCGATGGAGCTGTGTTGTTGGGGGCAGCCTTATGGGGATTATAAACCAGCTTCCCCTTGCCAGTATTTGGCATACCTTCCTGCTGCTATTTCCAGTGCTGTGGCGGAGGTGATGTCCACCCCTCTGCTCATGCCATCATTTTCCCTGCCAGGATGGAGTCTCCCCTTAAGTCCATAAGCCAAATAAACCCATTCCTCCACAAGCCGCTTTTGTTTGGGTTCTTTCTGTGCAGCAACTAGAATGCTGACCTCTAAACGATGTAAGCCAGATGCACAAAGTGGTGTATGCATCTGGAGCTTGTTTGCAGCAGCTGGAGGCCCTGGTGCCCACTTTCTCTGTCTGTCTCTCCTCTCTATCTTTCTATGCTTGCAAATAATTAAATTAAAATATTAAAAAAACAGTTCCTGAATATGTAAGCACTGCCAGGTGGTGAGAACATGAATAAGGCTGAGTATGAACTGATAGATATTTGTCCCCAGGAAGACAAGGTCTACAAGAGTCCAATAAAGCGACATGATCAACATTTCTTAGAATGGAATGTCAGCTTACAGCTCTATGAATTTCACTTGAAAATTGGCAGGTAACATATTTATGTCAACTAAAAATGAAGTGGGAAATATATTAAAATATTATTTCCCAGAAATATTAAAATCTGTTTCAAATTCTTGTATCCAATTGAAAAGCAGGGGTACAAAAATTTCACATTCACAAGACTATGTTTAGCCAACCTATGGGAAGGCATAAAATTGTTTGCCTTAATTTTTTTGTTTTGTTTTTTGTTTATTCAAGGTAGGATCTCACTCTAGCCAAGGCTGACCTGGAACTTACTCTGTAGACCCAGGCTGGTCTTGAGCTCACAGTAATCTTCCTACCTCTGCTTCCTGAGTGCTGGGAATAAAGGTGTGCATCACTATATCCAGTTTATTTGCCTTAATTTGAGTTTACCATAATTTCAGTTTCATTTGGAATATTGCCTTGATAAGTTCGTTTTCACTTGAACATGCATGTTTAACTCTTAGATGAATGGTTAAATCCCACTGAAAATGCTAAATCTGTAAACTACCTTCAAAATTCAGAACATTCTTAGATTCCAACTCCTAGCTAAGTGTAAAAATAGAATAGAAACATTTTCATACCAGCAAAATGTTAAAATACGTACTTTCTGTTTTGGCATGTGTATGCTTGTGCAAGTGCAAATTTTAGCACTGTGCACATACATAGTGCATGTGTAGGTGGAGGCCAGAATTCAACACTGGATGTCATCCTCTATTACTTTCCAACTTGTTTTAAAGACAGGATCTCTCACTAACCCTGGTGTTCACAAATTTCTCAAGATTAGCCAGACTGTGAGACCCCATGATCCACCTGTCTGTGCCTCTCTCACTGGGATTGCAGGAGTATGCTGCCAGGCATGGGTTAATTTTTTTAAATACATGGTTTCTGGGGATCCAAACTTAGGTTGTCAGGCTTGCATGGCAAGCACTTTACTTACTGAGCCATCTCTCCAGCTCCCCAAATATTTATTTCTTATTAGAGCTGGACTGAGGCATACTGAAGGCTAGACAAAAGGAAAAATCAATACTGACTCATTGTTTAAAATTCTGATATTTTATTCATCAGGAATATGTCACATGAATCTGTATTTTGGAAAGTACTATATTAATACATTATTTGTTGGGCTGGAGAGATGGCTCAGTAGTTAAAAGCACCTCCTTGCAAGCATGAGGGCTTTAGGAAGCTTGAGAGCCTTCTCAAATTTGATCCTCAGGACCCACATAAACAATCCTATCTGTAACCCTATTTCCATAGGGAAGCATAGACCCAGAAATTTCCAGAGATCACAGGAAAAAAATGGCCAACTTCAGGATCAGTAAGAGACTCCATTTCAAGAAAGTATGGGCAGAAGATAGAGTGGGATGTCCCACTCTGACCACTGCAGGTGTACACATGGTGCCACATGGACACACACGCAACATACACCACACACACACACTCATACAGACACACACACACAGAGACACACACTCATACAGACATACACACTACATTACACATACACAATCATATACCACACACACTCTACACGTACACAAGCATATTTATAGTATTATTCACCACAGAGTGGGGATGTCATTCAGTAATGCTAGGTCAGCCTGAGCTAGAGTGAGACCCTACCTCAAAAAAAGTGGTCAAATCAGAGGAAGAGTGTTTGCAAGCAAACACAAGGCCTTGAGTTCCTCAGTACCAGAGAATAAATGGTCAAAGAACCTATACAGACATTTTTCCAAAGAAGATATATAATATCTTTATGTCAATAATAAACACATTGTTAGTCAGTTTTCCATTATTGTAACAAATACCTAAAATAAATAAAACTTATAAATAGAAAAGGTTAGGAGCTATTTGTAACCATTTGTAATCAACCTGGAGGACACTATGATCAGTGAACAAATACTATACGATCTCACTTCTATGTAGAATCTGGACAAGGCCAAGCTGACAGCAATAGAGAACAGAGTGGTGGTTACCTACCAGGAGCTGGCATATGGGAATAAACAGAGAAATGCTGGTCAAAGGTACAAACTTTAAGTTATAAGATGAATAAGTGCTAGAGGCCTGAC